>JAJOZX010003891.1:0-25000 GCA_023014485.1 Bathynomus jamesi
ATCCTGCTGAAAGTAAAACCGATGTCGCACTGCGAGTGGCATTTCGTTTAAATAAGGTTCCAACACACCATGCAACAACTGGAGATATCGTTCGGCATTATATTCTCCTCCCGGAAATACTGGACCCAAAACAAGATTTCCATGAATGCCACACTACACCATTACTTTTGAGTTTGTTTGGTGAAAAGCATCAACAGCCACATGAGGATTATCCTGCGCCCAGTACACGGTGTTGTGTACTGGGCGTGGAAACACGCTTCATTACTAAACATGATATCGTCCGCTAGGCTTCTTTTTGACTTAAACCATTCACAAAATTGAAGTCGTCGATCTGTATCATCCGCACGTAATTCTTATACAAAATGTATCTTGTACGGATGAAATTTGTGACGTTCCAATATTCATTCTACAGATGTCTTTGAATGTCCACTTTCACATGCAAACTTTCTCATCGATCGTTGTGGACTTACTGCGAACCTGGAAAGTACATCAATACTGCTTTCAGCACCACTTGAAGTTCTCGGGCAAACTACTCCTGGTTTGTACTGAACAATCCCAGTCTCCTTGAATCTTGAAGACATCCGACCAACGGAACGCTGACCAGATCGTGGTTTATTGGGATGACGACGGTGAAATTCTTCAGCTCTCTGCCTTTGGCTAAGGCCAGAAGCACGCAAAAGAACAATTTACGCCTTTTCCTGAGGAATGTAACCCACTTCCATACTGGCCACTGCGTGTTATTCTACCTGCAACAAAAACAAGGTCCCAAAATAAGATATCAATTTGAACATTTGTTTTCGTTCTAATGTATTACTTTGGTAAATTTAATTTAAAAACAATTTTCCGATGAGACCGAACTTATGGTACACCCATATATATATATATATATATATATATATATATATATATATATATATATATATATAGGGTGAGTCATAAGTCATGTCTAATAGGATTTTCAATATTTTTTCAATTCTTACAATAAGTATTCAAATTTTGTTCCTTGAAGTCAAGAACAAATGTTAATACGACTGACGAAGCTTTCTCTCATATCCTGGAAGATTTGTCGTGTGATTGTTGCACATTCTGTACGCACATTGTGTTTTAGCTCTTCCAAAGTTTTCGGGCGTCCTTCGTATACGCGCGCGTTTAAATAGTCCCACAAGAAAAAGTCAAGGGAAGTCAGATTAGGGGACCGTGGCGGCTATTCCACAGGGCCACGGCGTCTAATCCATCTCCTTGGAAGGGTTGTATCCAACCATTCACGCACGGGTCTGGAGAAATGTATTGGCGCGCCGTCGTGTTGAAAAACCATGCTGCGCATTTCATGGATTGGAATATTGTTCATGTATTGCACCAGCTTTTCCTGTAGCATAGTTAGGTACAGTTGCCCGCATATGTAATGTTCCTTGCCTCACAGACGACTCCTTACATGTGGAAACGCCGCAGTGATAGTCAAGGTACCCCAACTGGGGAAAAGTGGGGTTGAGGGGGAACAACCGAGTCCAACAACATATAACACAGACATATACTGTATTAGTGATATATCGGATGTCAGATTTCAAACATCCGCGGATGCGGATGTTCATGCATAAATTTGTCAGCTTCATAATATGATAGTTTAAATTCATACTTAATTTATGAATTGACTTTCGATTTTTGGTTTGTTATAAATATTAGATATTCGATGATATTAGATATTAGATATTAGATAATATAATTTTGTAATTACAATTTTTTACATACACTCTTCTCTTTTTGGACGAGTTTTCGCCATACAACTGTGTGTTAACCAGGATCTGGGACGGGGACCCAACTCGTCTTGCATCCCACCAACCACTTTCCCCAACCACCACCCTTTGGAAAGTAGTGTGCTTATAACATTGTTATGTATTGTAGCATGAACAATTAATTATATAAATACACAACAGACACTGCCAGATACATTAAAGATCAAATGAAGGCTGCACAAGTTTCACTATTTGAACTGAATGAAGGGCAAATTGTGCTTCAAAAATAGCAAATTAGTTTGGACTGGCAATGGGAAATCCCCTCTCACCGGTATTAGCTAACTTATATCTGGAATTTTTTTAAAGTAGAATTTTGCCTACTGCTGTTAGTTTTAACCTTGTTTGGTACAGGTATATAAATGATATTTTATACCTTTAGCCTAACAATTTGGATGTTGACTTATTTCTTGGTAGGCTCAACAATTTAGTCCCATCTATTAAGTTTACGGTTGAAAAAGAAAATGATGGGAGCCTATCTTTTCTGGATCTAAAAATTCGGAGATGCTTGAATCAGTTCAAATTTGAAGTTTTTCGTAAGCCTACTAATAATAACTCTTATGTGCATTTTTATTCTGACCATTATCCCGGGATTAAATCTTCTATTTTCTCTTTTATGTTTCTTAGAGCATTGAGAGTTGTCAGTCCTGAATTTTTAAATTCCAAATTATGCAGTTTCATGAATATTGGTACTAAATTATGTTATCCTACTTCATTTAGATAACTGCCTTAGGAAAGCCAAGATTAGGTATTATAATAGTGTAACTGTAAAGGAATTTGAGCGTAAAAATATCCTTAGCCTACCTTACCATGTCAATTTTCAATATCTTCCGACTTCACTTAAAGCAATTGGTATTAATGTAGTCTTTAAGTATAATAATACTATTAAATCACGCCTAATAAAGAATAGCCCAGATGATGTGGTTGGTTGTGTGTATTCGATCGGATGTACACAATGTAACTCAGTATATATAGGTCAAACGGGTAAAACTTTAGACATTAGGGTAAAACAGCATAAATATGCGTGTAGAACAGCAAATAATTCTAATGCATTGTTTAACCAAATGTATAGATGTAATCATAGTATCAAGTTGGATAGTTCTAGAGCGCTCGTTTAAAACACAGATATAATTGAAAGGAATATTCTAGAATGTGCATTTATCCATTTTAAAACTAATTTCATTAACAGTGCGGGAATGTATAAAATTGACAATATCTTCTTGAAATACCGTTTGCCTCTGATTAACTCCTATTAATCATGTGCTAATCTTTTTATTTTTCTGTCCCGCTGTACATATGTATATATTTTTGTCATCTCGCCTTCTTCCTTCATTTCCTGACGAGGTGTACTTCTGAATACACGAAAGGCCTTGGAATCATTTTTCTTTTTCTTTGTGGGTTTGCATCATTCATTCATTTCACGTGTTTAATTGTGAAATTCATCCCATATATATATATATATATATAATTACCTGATCCATAAAACACGTATAGAATTTACTAGATGTTATGGGTTGCTTAGCTTCCTTCATAACGGCAAAGTCGTTACGAAAGAGCTACGGCTTTACGTAGGATCCGAACCACGGGTTCCTCCATCATCTGGACGCAGAGGACGGTCATCCATTCAACTACTACCCAGGCCCATTGTCGCTTCACTTCGCTGATTTACGAGAAGTGGTGGTGTGACATGGTCACGACGTAGCCCAAACTTACTTTACTTGAAAAAAGTTAAAATTTACTCGAACATCTGCATAACTATAACTGAACTATATATTATTATTATTATTATTATTATTATTATTATTATTACACAGCTCAACAAAAAAAAATTTTGTTTCGTTGCCAAGGAAATTCGTACGAATTTAGGGTATTTTGGGGTTGCTGAATTCCAAAATGAAAGTAGTTTTTCCGATTTGGCTCTAGTTCTTGAGATAATGAATACCCTCAATTAATAGGAAACGTAACCATAACGCGTGCATATGGGAAACTACCGGAACATTCTAGATGGTGAGACCGAATAAAATGCCATTATGTATTTCATGTGTTTACTTTTGTATGATTTGAGACAATTTCAATGCGATTTGTAAGTAGGCTCCGCCTGAACATTAAATTTTTTGTATTTTTACGTGTTTCAATGGGGTACCAATTATCTCATAAATTAGAACCAATCTAGCAAAACCGATGTCATATTCGGAATCAGCACCACAAAGTTACCCCAAAATCACTCTAATATGATTGGCAATAAAATGAGTGTTGACCAGTGTTATTATTACTGGTGTATTTGAAAAGTTATACCACTGTCTCGTAAAAAAAAAAATAAAGAGTTAAAAAAATCAAATTGTCGTCGTACAAGTACTGTATGACTACCTTCATTCAGATCAAGAAACAGAGGAATAACAGCATTACATACTGCTAACTTGAATAGCGAACATAGACAAAATAAAATTTTAAAAAATGGTTTTTAGTTGTCAGAATTAATTAGAATTTTGAAAAGAACAAATATCAGAAATAAGAAAAGTTCACAATTACTGCTCTCAGCATGATCGTAAATGCTTTAAAATTGGTATCAACCTCGCAAGCATGAGAGAAGCAGCAAGTTTTGCTTAGTGCAGATAGCATAGCCGTTGTAGAAATTATAATTCAGGACAGAATAATTTCGTAACTCGACTTAAACCTGATAAGAATATTTATAGCTTATGAAACTGTCGGTGAACCTAGATCGACCCAATATTCACAGTCATGAGCAGGGCAAGAGCACGATATACAGCTGTGGTAACATCGGGGAGAGAGTAATCAGAGGATGTTATAAATCCCTTAAAGCGTTCGAAGCGAATTTAAATAATGCCTTCAAAATTCTTGGGAAATGTGTTAAAAATAAAAAAAAAGGGTTGGTCTCTCCTCACTTCATCGATCGGTTGGGGTTACTGGGGATCAGAACTGCCAATCTAAGGAAACCCCATTACTCTAATGTTTTTAATAGTGTGTGGAGAGAAAATTTCAATTTACATTCTAATAAAGCCTTTATTGAATGCTCACGCCTCCCCCCAAAAAAGAAGTTAACTGCCTTAAATTATATTGACTGTAAAGAAAAGAAACGTGATCATCTTTCGGTATATATATATATATATATATATATATTATATATATATATATATATATATGCACCTCGGTGGTGTACTGGTTAGCATCGTTCACTACAAATCCATCTGTCCCGGGATAGAGACCCGGTCACGGCAAACTACGCGCAGCAAAAACCAGCTGTTCATCCTTCCACACAATAAAAAAAATTGGTTGGTAGACAAATGGGTACCCTGCTAGGCTGCTGATCGGAAGGTCGTGAGATCGAGTCCGGGCGAAGTCTTTGCAATTTCTGACCGCCCGTGGTGGGGCGTGGTTCGGATTCCACATTAAACTGTAGGTTTAAGGTGGAGTGACAAGCTTGACCTTCGTCAGAATGAACAATTTGGGCGGAAGCAAAACCAAGGTAACCAAGGTGTATATCATTTGAATATCTACTTTAAAATAGGTTCATGCATCACGAATTAGATATATTTCATTGCTATTTTCGATACTACTTTCTCCGAAATATTATCTGCGGAACTCTTGGTTCTGCCTGTATATCGTGGCATCAGTAGTTAAAAATCAGGATGGCAATACTTTAGTACAGTGACAACTACAAATCTGTTTCTTGAGAACTGCACAATGGCACATCCACCCTCCCTACACATCTCTCTCTCTCTCTCTCTCTCACCATTCTCATCGTCTCCTCCCACTCTACCTCTGTTAGAAACGACTTCTTTCATATCAATCCACCTTTTAAGCAGCCTTCCTCTCATACGTTTACCTTGCCACTGTCATGTTTACTCCTTTTTCACCAGACACCATTTTCATCAAAACCACGTCAGGAAACTCATCCATTCTTCCTTTCTCACTCTATCAATCCTTCTTACTCTCACTAAAGTGACTCTACCTCTCCGATGATTCATTTCAACCGTTCTCATCCTAGTCCTCTCACGTATATACTCCTTACCATACAAAAAAGTTGGCACAAGCATCCCTCGTAAGGCATTCACAATCATAAGTTCAAACGCGAATAAAATAGTAACTAGTCTGAAAAATGCGTCCTGCAAAAATGCAAAAAAATTTTTGTGCATAATAATAAACATGACAAGAATAACACAAAAAAAATATTGAAGTTAAAAAAAATCAAAGCTAAAAAAAAAAAATTTACCGGCAGCTTTCAACATTTTGAAAAATTTTTCATCGAACAAGTGCCTTCAGGTGATGACAGTATTTCCATCAAACTTCGATGCTTGATAAAGTACTTTTCAAGTAACCGATTCCTTGAAAATAAGTTAATCGAAGTGGGTGGCGCCAGCTATTGGAGGAAATGTCAATTAAATGCATGTCAGTTTATTTTCATTAACCGAGTGTAATTACATGCATATCAATTTTATGTTAATCTGGAACAACACACTAACAGCAACTTAAATTTCAAGATTAAATATATTACAAATAAGTTTACCTTGCCTTGATGAGATTCGAACTGATGCCACTGAAAATTCGAATTTTGCGAGACGCCACGTTACCCACTCGGCCATGAGACATTGGGATATGATGAGAGAGTTTTGTATACACAAGTGATCAAAAAGTTCCAGGACTAAACATATAACGTACAAAATTTATTGAGTACCGGTAAGATGACATAGTCCCCTTCAAAGTATTTCCCTCCTGCACAAACACACTTATTCCAGCACTCTTGTCACTGCTGGAAGCATCTCACATAGTCAAGCTTTGTAATGGCATCCATGGCATCCATCTGCTGTGTCGCATTCTGTCTGATCGTTTCCACTCATCAATTCTGTTTCCCCTTCAAGGTACTTTTCAGTTGGGGGAACAAAAACAAGTTACACGGGGCCAAATCAGGGGAATCGGGTGGTTGGTGAACCAATGGAATGTTGTGCTCAGCCAAATATTACTGCACAGAAATGGCTGTGTGCGGAGGCACGTTATCATGGTGCAACATCCAAATACAGCCTTCCATTATTGCCGCCGTTTTTCTTTGAACTGTGTCCCACTTCAAGGTAGTGGTGTTGTGTTCTTTCGCATTCGTTTCATTATTTGTATATATATATGTTACGCCCAAACATCGAAATCGCTCAGTGAGCGAAAAAAACAGCCACAACGCGTTGTGGATGCACCTAAGTGACCACACACCGATGTTAGATATTTTTTCGCTTCATGGCCGTTCTCAAACAACCGCAACGCGTTGTAGACAATTCGGATATGACCACAACGCGTTGTGGACGATTTGAAACGACCACACACTGATGTCTTTCATCAAACTCTTTTTAAACACAACGTATATTGAAATGATATAAACACGACGTATATTTATCGACGTATTCACCGATTAAAAAGCAAAGTTAAGCAGATATGCTAGAAAAAAGATAAAGTCCTTTAAAAAATTATTATCAATAATTTTCCCGTGGGTTTCGATTAATTTTAAACAACTTTGGATGAGACGTAAATGTAAAAATTAACCAACTGGTTAGGTTAATTGAATGCCCGGTTAGGTCAACTGAGTACCCAGTTAGGTCAACTGAGTGCCCGGTTAGGTTAACTGAATGCCCGGTTAGGTTAATTATACGCCCTTAACGATTGGTTAGGTTAAGCCGTGATATTTTCGTTAGTTTTAACGAAAATATCACGATTTAACCCAACCAATCGTCAAGGCCGTACAGTTGAAGTAACCTGGCATTCAATTAACCTAACCAGGGCATTCAATAATTTTCAAATCGTCCACAACGCGTTGTGGTTGTTTGAGAACGGTCATGAAGCGAAAAAATATCTAACATCGGTGTGTGGTCACTTAGGTGCATCCACAACGCGTTGTGGCTATTTTTTTCACTCACTGAGCGATTTCGATGTTCGGGCGTAACACATATATATATTTATTTATTTATTTATTATAGTGCCAATGATGACGATAAAATGGTATCAATAAATTCTTACACTATAAATTGGTGAGTATCTGGAGTGACACGAATACTCAGCTAAAGTGAAATTTGTACAAACATTTTTTTCTAAGTGACGTTTCAACAACCAGTGCATTAACATTCAGGTTTTCTTCATAACGAAAGAAGCGTATTTGAAATGTCTTGTTACATCGATTGGCATCGTATATGTAGCGACAGAGACGCCTTCAGATACTGTATATACTTTCGTGATTTCCGCTTGACAATAAGCCCACGGTTCCATCGACACAACCACATCTCGACCAGGAATCCAGGATGCTACTGCTCAGTCGACCTGGCAACTCGCATTATGCCACAAGCAATCAAAGGACGCCCATCACGGGCGCGCGTGTTATTTCATTAACTACTGTGCATTCTGTTCTTTTTTGTTATCAACCGTAACGTCATTCACTGTACAATATTAATGAAACGTTAATGTTACTTTAACCACTCATTGTTTTGTAATAAAGGAAGAAAACTCATTCTCTTAATTTCATAATTAATAACATTATTTGATCTGAAAACATTATGGTGACCACAGCCTCAAACAATCATAATCATTAACATTAACAACTTAACCTAATTAACATTATTATTATTATATTATTATTATTATTATTATTATTATATTGCCGACGTTGACAACGATAAAATGGTAACAATAAATTCTTCCTCTCCTCTCTCTCTCTCTCTCTCTCTCTCTGTATATATATATATATATATATATATATATATAGAGAGAGAGAGAGAGAGAGAGAGAGAGAGAGAGAGAGAGAGGTTTGTTCAAAACGTATCTCCGGACTGATGCGATTATAGACAGAATATGGTACTTACAGGGTTTGGGGTTTAATCTCCCTCAAAGTACGTTCCTTCTGAAGCCACACACTTTGCCCAACGATCCTGACACTGTTGAAACCATTTTTCGAAAGCACTTTTCGAAATGGCCAAAAGCTGCCCCGTTGAATTTCTTTTAATGTCTCAACATCATCAAATCGGTGTCCTTTCAGGGTTTGTTTGAGCTTCGAAAATAAAAAAGTCGCATGGAGCCAAATCCGGCGAATATGGAGGCTGCTGTACTTGGGGAGTAGCGTTTTTGGACAAAAACTGCTGGACAAGTTGCGACGAGTGAGATGGCACGTTATCGTGATGAAGCATCCAGTCTCCGGACTCCCACTTCTGCGGCCGTTTCCTCCGAACTGCTTCACGTAGACGTCTCAAAACTTCAATGTAAAATTCCTTGTTGATTGTTTGTCCCTGTGGATCATATTTATGACGCACAACACCTTCACAGTAAAAAAAACGTAACATGACCTCATCGTAAGAAATCGCCTCGAAACAAAACATGTTTAACTTTGTCGGCTCACCATAGTGGACTGATGCTACACAATGAAGTGCAACCCTATCCGGATACTTTTAGAACAGACCTATATATATATATATATATATATATATATATATATATCTATTCTTTTACCTCCGATTCGCATTAGTCACCGCTCATAATCTATACTATAATAAGAGAGCTGTCCGTCTGTCCGTCTGTCTGTCCGTCTGTCCGTCACACTTTCAGAAATTGTGAGAAAAAATTGTGAGAAAAAAATTCAGAAATTGTATTACGGGCGACAATGTGAAGCACAAGATTTTCATGACTGTGTTCTTTTCTGTAGTTTAGCAATGGGGGAAGGGTGGGGGTGGGGGTAATGGGGGATGGGTGGGGTAATGGGGAGGGGTGGGGGTAATGGGGGAGGGGGTTAGCCCCCAAGTTGCATGAATGGGGGTGAGGAGGTTTTGGGAGATACCAGATTCAGAAATGTTGACACAATGTGAAGCTCAAAATTTTCACGGCTGCGTTCTTTTTTTGTAGTTTAGCCTGTCTAACCGTCAGCGAAGCGACGCGGCGTGACGCTTGGCGGATCTTAGAACTCTTGACGAATAAGCTCTACTTACTCAGCTGAATAACTTTTTGACCACATAAACTTTGCTATAAACGTTTTTGCAGTGAACGAATTTGTTCGTTGTTTACATCAGATTATTTGGTTGATGTTTATTTGATCAAATTATTACGACGTCCTCTATCTTTTGATGTAAAGTACGTGTGTGTTTTCTTCTGAAAAAAAAGTTATTGCCTTCAGAAAAGCCGTCCGCGAAGCGCTAGTCGTGGTCAAAAAAGATTTGTTCACGCGCTACCTGCGTGGATGATTCCATTCAGAGACGTTTATCGGAAAAAATCTGTTAACCTAATTAAACAAACTTGATAGACATTCTCTTCTCAGTTTACAAATATTTTCATAAAACATTTAATAAATGGAGAAATATATTTTATGAGTCAAATCTCTTGTCGATTACGACAAAGTCTGGTATCACTCTTACTCCTTAATGTGCGTACTGATGGACTATCTAAAAATTCAGTTGAAGTATATCTATATAGCAGACGAGTCTATATTTCACTCATGCTGTTTTTGCTGTTGTTGATCCGTTTCCTTTAGGGCAGTGGTATTTAACCTTTTTCGCGTTGTTACCCCTTTGAGCTAGCCAACAAAACCGTAATTATTCCCTTCCCTTTTTAAATGGCAAAATATGAGAAAAGAAAAATTAAGAAAGAATAACAAAATTTTAACCATAACTCAGCTTCTTTTGGAACAGTGGCGCCAGCGCGTTACCTCCCGAAAAAGATCGAATTACCCCCAAGTTAAATACCACTGCTTTATGGGTTCCAGCTGTTTAATAAATACATGTGAATACGCAGAAAACTTTATTTCATTGCTGATAAAAATAAGTATCCATATTCTCTGCGCCCTAATAATTTTAAACAAAAATTCATGACTAAGGAAGAGTGAGTTGTTGTTTGATGGGGTTGTTTAACCTCCTTCCGAACAACTTCGGTCATATGACGGAGGGTACCTACAACCTTACGTTGGATTCGTACCAAGGGTGGCTACATAATCTGGATGCAAGAAATACTGAGCAAAATTGTTGAACAAGTACTAGAACTCATATGTATTGTACATGGTGGGAGAAAAGTCTTTAAGGGTTTTATACATACAACTATATAGTTAACAACATTATACAGATAAGAATGCAGGTGATAAAACAAATCAGACAAAACGTCTATAAGCATTTTATTCATACAAATATTTTGTTAAATTGTAGTTTAATCTTCAAAGAGTTCTCCATCCGCTATAATACATTTCTGGATTCTCTCTGTGAAACTCTTCATTGTTCTTCTGAACATATCGAGTTCTTTATCTATTTTGCGGCCAAGGGCATTCACATTTGGATAGATAAAACCAAGAGTGTAGAGTTTGTCACGCAAATAATCCCAAAGCCAGAAATCAAGATCAGGTGATCTGGCTGGCCACTCGATGGGACCTCGCCGCCCAACCCATCTTCCTTCAACTTTCGTGTCCAGAATCTTACGGCCAGCTGCAGAGTAATGTGGCGGCGCTCTTCATGTTGATAAAGTCAATTTCTGCCAACGCCATTAGTAAACTGTGGCAAAACGTTGTCTCTCAATAACTTGAAAAGCGCCGAGGACATTTTCTTTGTTGTTGTCTTCTGTCGCCGTCACTGGCCTTCCGCTTCTTGGACGATCTTTTAACCAAGGTCCCTGTTTCCAAAAGTTTGAGCTTCCAGTATCGAAGAGTGGTTGCATTTGGTGGTAGTTTATTATATTTTGGTTGAAATAAACGCAAACTTTCTTCACAATTATTACAAGAAATAGCTCACGGTACAAGACACACTTTTTCTTCATTGATGTAATCCATCCTTACTGAGATGGCGCTAACTTGGGGTAGGGCCTAGAGCCTCCCTCTTCTAGCCTTTGGACATTCCTGTCCTTGTATAGTTGCTTTGAAAAGTATCGTCTACACTGCAATGATATCACTGGAATTTATTTATTAACAAATTATTTGTATGTATAAAATCCTTAAAGGCTTTTCTCCCACCCTGTATATTGCTACTGTAATGAGCGGTCATTACAAGACGATGTGTCATGATCAAGAATCAGGTCATTGCATCGAAGGTCAAGGTCACTAAGGGGTAAAATGGAGGCTCATGCCATAACTTTTGAACTACAACATAAATTGATAAAGTTTGATAAAGTGATGAAATGTTATATTAATAATAAAAAAATATCTATTTCTACTCATCTCTTTTTGTCCTCGAGTGGAATGATTGCATGGCTGAGAAAATAGTTGAATAATGCTTTTATGAACGCTGCCTTATACGAGAGTTACATGTGATCTTTATTAAATTTACACTCCTTTTTAGATACATCTGAAAGGAGAATCAGGAATGCTAACTCATATTTTAATGTAACCTTTTCCGGAACTGAAATTTTCTTTTCTAAAAGTATTTTTTCAGTGATCTTTCAAAAAGTGGAAATAAAAGAAATTGTAAATTTATAAACGTGAAAATGGCTGGAAAATAGTTTCCTCATTACAAGATAAAACTGGATTTAGGGAAAACACCATTTAGAACATTTCTCTAGACACGTTATAGGGAAGATGTCTGAAAAGATGTTTCATGGAGCACGTTCGTGTATGGAGAATGTTGACGTTTATTTCCAGCATTTACTTTGGATCAACATCATGTGGAAGTGTTGAAAATGTTGCCAGTGTTCTCTTTAACCAACATTTACTTTAATAAAAATTTCGTCTCTATTCCTTTTTGTGCGTTTTAAGTGATAAAAATCAGCCGAGATTTAACACTGCGGAGTAAATATTTATGCGAGTTGTTTGTTAATATATACTGATCTCTCTCTCTCTCTCTCTCTCTCTCTCTCTCTCTCTCTCTCTCTCTCTAATATATATATATATAAATGAAACCTCGAAAAGGTCAGAGTTGTTGTACACGAGCTTGATCATGTGCAAGTAAACGGCGACTAATGAGAGCGAAAGCCGAAAGCAACGAACATGGAGAGAAAGCGTGCGGGAACATATTGATTGAAGGAGGGTGTGGATGTCGTCAATAAATCACATGCAAGACTGATTGCTCGTGTCAATGATGATATTGACAGCCGAGCTCACTCGGAAAATAAATGATAATGCATTTTTTAATAGTACTCGCAAATACAGAGAATATACTGTATAGATGTATGAAGAACGCAAACTCGAACATATATATATATATATTTTTTATTTTTTTAACTGCAAACAACACACAGTATAATTAATGTAAAGAACGACGCTTGTGTAGAAGAACGTTCCGCATCTTGTGCGGAACGTTCTTCTACACAAGCGTCGTTCTTTACATATATATATATATATATAGTATGTTAATTCAAAATAATGCAAACACATTTTGAAGTTATTAATTTGGATACTACAGTAATTGCCATTAATAAAAAAACTTTGCACTGTACATAAGTAAGCAAGTAAAAACAACGCTTAATATGTTAAATGTTCAAAATGTCCACCATTTACACGCAAACATGCAGCGGGACGTGGATGGGTTGTCTGGAACCGCTACTGAATATCCTCCAAGGTCACATGAAGGAAGAGGTACCTGAAGGACAATGTGTATGGTACTAACCCTCAGAATGTGCAATGGTTACAGCCCGGACCAACTTACAGGAAGCAATTGTTCGGGAAGTACGCAGTCTCAACTAATATGAATACTACTGTGTGCCGATCTGTTTTGGAACGTTGCTCAGCATGTTTGCTTATAGATGGTGAAAACTTTAAACATTTAACATAAAATGACTAGTAAATTTTGTTTTTACTTGTTTACTTTTTTGAAAGTAGTATGTTTCAAAAATGTCCAGTGGGGGATGAAAGGGGGGTTAGGGGGTGAGTGGAAAGGGGGAAGGGGTGAGAGGGAAAAGAGAGGAAATAAAAGGGTAAGAAAGGAAAAGGGCAAATCTCAAAGGGGGGTGGGGGTGCAGTTCTCCCAAAAAGAAAAAGTAGAAAAATGGGCCTAACATAACCTAAGAAAGTTGAAGGTAAGGGTAACCTAACCTAACCTAACGAAACCTAACATAAGAAAATTAAATATAAGGGTAACCTAGTCTAAGAAAGTCGAATATAAAAGAGGCTAAGGGTAACCTAACCTAACGTAACATAACAAAGTTAAATATAAGGGTAACCTAACCTAACGTAACCTAAGAAAGTTGAATATAAGGGTAACCTAACCTAATCTAACCTAACCTATTCACAAAGGAGGGTTCGTCGCTGAACTCGTACCCTCATTATACTCGTATATATACAGTATGTATATCGGTGGTGTAGTGGTTAGCGTCGCTGACTACGAATCCATCGGCCCCGGGATCGAGACCCGGTGACGGCAGGCGGCGCGCAGCAAAACCCAGCTGTTCATCCCTCCATACAATAAAAATTGGTTAGAAAATAGGCCTAAATGGGTACCCTGGTAGCCTAGTGGTTAAGACGCAGGTCTGATGGTGGGGCGTGGTTCGGATTCTACGTTAAACTATAGGTCTAAGGTGGAGTGACAAGCTTAACCTTCGTCAGAATGAATAATTCGGGCGGAAACAAAACGACGAAGGTTAACCAAGGTGTATATATATATATATATATATATATAGTGTCATAAGAATCCATTCATTCTCACCCATCCTTAAGTAAACGGAATTGTACCACGAAATAATAAACAGTGTAAATAAATTTAAAGAAACGTAGACATACGAAGTTTTTTTTGTTATACAACTGCATTTTATTTGAAAAAAATAATTTTATATATATATATATATATATATATACAGTATATGTTGGTTATAGCCAGAAATTTTCATACCTTACCACTGAGAAGGAAATCTATTATCACTCCGTCTGGTCCTCCAACATTTCTAATATGGATTTTTCCAACACCTAATCATTCCCAACCTTCGGTTCAATTAATTCATCACCCCGATAATAACCTGGTAAGACACTGCTCTTAGTTTTGTTTACCTTTTAATCTTTGTATATTTTCACTATTAGTTCACCTTCCTATATCTTATTATATACTTTTTATTTTTATTTTTAAATACTTAATATATAGCGTAAATATAGTATTAATATCATACGTTTATATAAATATATTGTATCAATTTTCTCTTCATCATATTTATTCATTTTATTTGATTTTAAATTTTTAGCACTGATGATGGAAATTGAAATTTCCGAAACGTCTGTAAATAAACATGCCATCTCGTCCTCTTATTGATCGCTAAAGACGGAGTTAATATATATATAAAAGATATAAAAATAGAAATAATAACAATAATAATAATAATAATAATAATGATAATAATTATAATAATAATCTCAAATTCTCCATTCTGTAAAAAACGGTTGTTTCGTTCAAATTTAATCCCCATAAATGCTAATTTGTCTAACTCTTAAAATGGCAGATAATAAACGTGTTCTTTTAAAATAAAAGTACACCTTAAAAAATAAAATGCATAATTTTTCTGGAACATATTCAGTATTATTATTATTATTATTCTAGTTTTTTTATAAAGAAATTATGTACAAATTAATTTATTTTTTTTAAGTCCAACTTTTTTAAACTACGCGACGCGAAGAACTGAATTCAACCAGCTAGAATAATTCATTGGTTCCCAAACTTTTATGGTGGCGACCCTGAATACAATATTGGCCTGGCCTGGCGACCCTAAACGCTGGTACATGCAGTGTTAATGACCAATCATTTTGATATGTTGTGTTTATATTCATATAGTTTGAACCAGTCGTTGAGAATTTCCGTCCCGCGAAACCTCCGGAACACCTTCCCGACCCTCACTTGGGTTGCGACCATGGGTTTGGGAACCACTGGGCTAAATCATATAATACTTGTGCGTTTTACTTTCCAAGTATGACCACGAACCGAGTACGGTGGGAGAGTCACTTCTCTTTTTCTTTTTATTTGAAAATGATTTTTTATTATAAATAAATAAAAAAAAACGAGAGCGGAGGAATGTTTTTTGTTATGTGGAGCACACCGTTCATTAAGAAACACGTCGTAGAAAATATGCTCGACCATCCTTTATAATTTCTCACCTGTCTCCCATCAGGGTATTATCATCATTATTATATAAATGAATGAAGTTTTTACGGAGAGTTTAAAGTAATCTTTATTTCATTCCTAAATGAACGCTAACGAAAGAGCGTGTGTGTGTGTGTGTGTGTGTGTGTGTGTGTGAGAGAGAGAGAGAGAGACCCCTACCAAGCTTTACACAAACTTTTATATGAGTCGTGAGTAAAGAACAGAATAATAAATAATCGACATTTTTTGCTGTAGAATGACCTTGATGATTGATCAGGTAAATATGGTCAGTGGGTCACATAACACAATGAAATGTTCACTTTAATGAAAGGAACCTTGATTTATACTAAAAAATACATTTGGCAAGTTATTACATTGATTTAAAAATTATCCAGTCTAATTATATACATAACCAGCCGAAATTTGACATTTCCTCTGTTATAAACATATTTCAACTCTTTCAAAAAAATATAAACTGGGCAATGCATATATGTACGTATGTAGCAATCATATGCTTATCATATACTATTATGGGTATAACATAGTGCATGCATTTTACAAACACATTTTGAGTTTAACAGTAGCTAGGTCAACTATTCTGTACTAACAATTATGCGATCAAGTGATCTCTGGAACTGTTCCATAGTGACAGATGGGTTCGATGACCGCTTTCCCAGGAGAGCCTTAAGGGATATAGCAAACTCCTTGATGGTCTTGTCATGTCGTTTCTTTGAGGGCGATGTCACTTGAATCCTAGATAAAGGATCAATTTTGGCCAGACAGGTAGAAGATTCTCGTTCAAACTGGACCGCCATCTTCAGTCTCTTCTGTTTTGTTTGCTCATCACTTTCAGACTGGAGGTACTCGTCGACTTCGTCAGAGCTAGTAAAAGAACCACCCTCTGCTTTCAGCTTTACCATTATATTGAGACGCTTTCCTTTTTTTTCACTCGCCACAGCCTGTTGTTCACTGGCGACAGTGGAGAATTTCTCCTTCATTTTCTCATTCCATGTCAGTTTCAGTTCTTTCATATGGGTAGCTTCTTCTGAAAAGCTACGGAATGAGATAAACGATTTCTCTCTCAGTTTTTCTGTTTGCTGCATTATTATGCTCCTGCTTACTGCTTCAAATTTTTTTAAATTGAGTTTGGTCAGACGATAGTCCACTTTCCCACATATTCTTTTCATTGCAATATTTATAACGGGGCATCACCAACTTTGCTGGTTTGCTCTTCAACTGGATATTGAGGTTCAAACTGTTGTGAAATACTGTACCATAGTCTCGTCGCTGTCGAGCGAGTGTAGTTTTAAGCTCTGGCAATATGAAGTCACAGAGCTTGACACATTCTTTCATGTACTGTGATGCGGTCTCAGTGACAGCTGTTACAACTTGCTGGCTGTAGGTTACCTTCACACCTTCGCATAGCCCCCGCACTTACACAGTCGAACCATGGATTCTGGAATTCAAAAAAAACTCTGCACTAATTTTGTCACATATGTGTCATGCAAGCTCTGATAGCATATCTTCAAACGAGAGTGTGTGGCTCCCTTGGATATTGCTGTACTGTAGAAAGGTTCCACAAGTTGAATTCCAAGAGCAGCAAAGACCATGTTATGTTCTGTAGAATCTGTCATATGTGCATCAACATATTTGCACACATCAGAAACTGACTGAGTTTGAAACAACCTCCAATATTTCAACCATAGGGCACATTGGTCTGCGATATCTTGTGTCTTCTCTCCTGCTATTAGGATCAGTGGTAAAGGGAATGGCACGTTTTGGCCAACATAAATTCCAGCTGCTGCAAATTGACCAATACCTTTCTTTGTTGTACTGTCTGTAGCATACAGTAGGCGAGCATTTGACCTTCCTTTGACCTTCCTTCGATTTCCTCGACTACACATGCAAAACTTTTGGCCTCAATCAATTCGTCGGCCTGTCTCATATTCCTGTGATGGGGTAGAGTGTCAATGTCATAGGTATCATCATCTTTCAATACTTTCCATTTCTGTAAAAATAGTTTATTTGCGGCTTTAACTATTGCCTGTGATGCCTCATTTGTTGATAGTCCAAGTCCTTTGAGATCAGCAAATGTTTTATACACTGAGTCATGCATTTTTCTCTCTGAAACTCTGATGTGTCGCATTGCTGGTGGTAATGGATCTTCACACTCCTCATCACTTTCAGGACCAATAAATCTCTTTCGTTTTCTGAGGGTGCATGTCGATGTATACTTGACTGCACTAGTTCCTTCACCAGGACCAGTGTCATCTGTCTCAATATTTGATATATTTTCCCTTACATCACCCTGATCATTGAATATTTTTCCTAGCCCACACAGCCGTACTTGATCGGGTGGAATCAAAGGCTTTTCGTCTCATCAATTCCCCGCTTCTTACTAATTATCTTCAATCCCCCTCTCTTCGACGCAATGTTGCCTCACTCTCTTTAGTATCGCTATTATAACGGACACTGCTCTTCTGAACTCTAACTCCATGCCTCCTCCTTTAAGGAGAGCACGCAGCACCAGACTTTCGACACTTTCTCAGTCATTTTCTGTACAAACTCTCTAATCGGTATTTCCAATCTTTTATCCACTCAACCAGTCAACTCTGGAACAACCTTCCTCAATCCAGCTTTTCTCCTGTCTATGACCTCCAATCTTTCAAACACAGCGTCCAGGCATCTGAAAAAACCTGGACCTTTATTTTGGCTTCGATAAATAATTTGAAATCTTCCTGATCCGCCAATTAGATAGCGTGCAAACCCGCAGCTGGGAAATTTGCGGGTTATTCATCTATAATTAATATTACTTTTGAAAATGTCATCATTAAGGTAATTTTTAATTGTTACGCTGCGTAATTATAACCCTTTTATGTACCACCTAAAGGCACTTCTCTCCCCACCTTTTTTTTTAACCCTCTCACACCCTTCATCTCCGAAACATTATAATTTCTTTAACATAACGAGAAGAAAAGTTTTATACAAAGTGCTGAGAATTTTACCGGAATAAAATCCTTCTGCAGTGTTTACACGGAAACGGTGAATTCTTTTGAAGTGTTCCAGGCAGAAAAGGAGATGAAATGGCGCCAGCAAAAGAACCGGTCAAGAAGGTTGAAGTGATTCTAACTGAAACAAGAAAAAATGAAACGAGAGCAAACAAGTGATTAAACAAGAATCAGTTATAGTTCATTGTGAAAGAGAGGAAAAGCGCTATGGAGAAACAAATGAGAACACAAAAACAATAAAAGAAAATAGTATCAAAGGCGTGAAAACACCTGAAAAACGCGAAACGCAAAAGGAAATTGCAAGTATAAAGAACAGTGCGACTACGTATATTCTCAGCTTTACCACTTCAGTATGAAAATATATTCTTGTAAATTTGGGGACAGATATATGTACTGCCATCTTACAATTAGTTGCTCTTACGAAAATTGTGGAGTCTGTAAATATGATAAAAAGTGCTTCTTCCGCTATCCGATAAGAAACACTCTAATATTAAACCAATGCATGATTTCAGAGAAATGATCCGCAGAAAAGAAATCGCAAATCAGGAAAAAAAAGTTTCCAACATTCTACAGGGTGAGTCAGGAAAAATTTATACAATTTTAGCAGCTTGAAACTTTTTTGCTATTTAAGTTAGCTTAATGAAACAACTTTTAATGTGTTGAAAAACTCAAAGATGTTTTTACTATGTTAGTGGGTGAAAATGTGCCAGCTAACCAATGAACAAATGTCTTTTATTTTGACTCACTATTTGAAAACAAAATCTTCAAACACAAGTGGTTCGAGAGTTTCGGAGACGGTTCCCAGACAGAAATCCTCCAACAAGGAGGACATTAGACTTAATTGTGAACTTGTGAAGAAGTTCAGTGATAATGGAACAGTTCATGACCAAAATTGTAGACACAGTAGTCGCTGAGTAAATGCGCGTACAGAGGAGGCAAGAGACTTGATACACCAAGCAGTAACACAGAGCCCCAAGAGGTTAGAAAGGAAACTTAGTTCAGAACTGTTAATTTTACGATCGACCATTCACTGTATTTTACGGAAAGGCCTACACATGTTTCCCTATAAAGTTCAGTATTTAAAAAACTGACAGAAAAATGACCAACAAGTATGCACTGACTTCTGTACAACCATAAGCGAGATGGTGAACAGGAAATCTCTGGATTTGAATAACATTCTTTTTAATGATGAATGCAATATTTATATGAATGGCTTCGTCAACAGGCATAATTACAGACACTGGGGTTTGCAGAAACAGGATGTCTGAAAAAAAGCTTTTGCACACTCCCAAGGTTGTTGTATTGTTGTATTGTTGTTGTATTATATATTTCTTTGAAGATGGTAACGGTGAGGCTGCAACACTAAACTCTAAACGTTACAAGACAATGTTGGAGGAGTTTCTTATGCCTCGTATACGTCGTATACATCATGTCAGAAATCAAATTTGGTTTCAGCAAGAACGGAACGACAGCTCACACGGCTGAACTATGCAGATTATCTCCGGCAGCAATTTCCCAAAAGACTCATCAGCAGAGATGGAGACATCAACTGACCACCTAGGTTCCCGGATTTTTCATCCCTAGATTTTATTTATGACGTTATTTGAAAGCAAACTCTTTCAAACGAAGCCAAAAAAACGGACCAGAACTAAAGCGAAGAATTGAAGAAGTAATTCGCTCTATAACAGTGACAGTTCTTTCAGATGTCATTGTAAACTTTTCCGGCTGCAATATTGCTTGAATCAGTATGGACTGCACTTGGAGCATATTTGACACTAAATGAGTAGGTACTAAAAATATCTGAGTTTTTCTTCGTGTTAAAAGTTGTTTCATTAGGATAACTTAAATAGTAAAAACTTTTAAGCTGATAAAGTTGTATGTATTTTTTTTTAACCACACGTACAATTACACCAATAAAAATCATTGAAAATACGCAGCGAGAGGGACTCATAATGAGAACTCGCACGATTTGTAACGCAGGAAATAAGTTTTGATTTCCGACTATTTATTGGAAGCCTATTTAAAACGAGCTCAAAAGACTTTTTATGAAACAAAACAAAAAAAAACAGTTGAAATTAACATTTCAAGTATACCGTAACATGAATCACTTGAGCATGTGCCAAAATTACTGAAAAAAAACTGAAAAATTAATATAATTTTTAATAATAAAAACATCATAAAAAAAACATGCTGTTAAGAAATAGGTCCCCTAAAAATAAGTCCTGTTTATAGTATTGGTTGTAAAGGTTGTTGTTCGGTGTATATCGATGAAATTGGCAAACTTTCAGAAACAAGTGCAAAACTATAAAGAAAACCTCAGATATTATAAAAATAATAATACAATATTTCTCCATGTAATTAATAAGGACTACAGAACCAACCGGAATAGTGGAACGTCAGTAAACAACGATTTTAATCGAATAGAAAGAATATCTTTGAAACTGTACATATAAAATCCACTCCAAATATTAATTGAGTCCTGGCCTCTGCAAACTAGCTCTAGCATTACGTTAGAAGAGATTAAAACACGAATATTTTAGAACGATTCTAAGGAATGTAGCACGCAGTACATAAAAGAAAAACTCTCCAACAAATTAAATCGTTTTGGAGACGGACCTTGGAGAACCCTACTGAAGGTTATTTACTTTTTGTTTTACAATTTTCTTTTCCATTCCTTGAGAAATTCTCGTAAGAGTCGAAAACGTTCGGAATTGTTTTTCATTTTCTTTGCGGGTTCTATCACATTTAATAACCAGCGTCCGTAGGTCAGTAGGTAACGCCGTTCCCCTGTAAGCGAAGTGAAAACTCTAAGGTTCGAATCCGGATGACGCTAGTACTAATAATACTGAACAACAAATTTTTACTTTTATTGTCCCAACAACAAACAAAGCTGGTCTATATGAAGTCGACGCTGCTGATTCCGAAAATGTTATTCATTTTGGTGTATCACGCATAGTTTCCATGAAATCTTAAAAAAATATTATACAATTATTGTATATTGTATATAATATGTATGATATACATATTATATACAATATACAGTAATGTATTGTATATTATATATAATATGTATAATATGTATAATATTGTATATTGGATATAATTAATTAAATATTATACAAAATGCCGCTTCCTGCTTCTCGAAACTACTAGAAAAACTCTTGTTACTCCGATTAAATGATTTCCTATGACATCTCCTAATCAGTTTGGCTTTAAAAGGTCCCACTCAACTGACCTGTGTATCTATGTACTTAAAGAAACAATATCTAAATACATTGACAGTAATTCAACCATTTATAGCTGTTTCCTTGATATAAGTAAGGCATATGATAGGGTGAACCACAATATTTTATTTGCAAAACTAGAAGACAGGAAGGTTCCCATGTATATATTAAATTTATTGAAATTTTGGTATTCCCACCAATCTTTCACTGTTAGGTGGGGCAATGTACTATCCGAGTGTTTTGGCTCCTCTTGCGGGGTGAGACAAGGCTCCTTGCTCCCCTATGCTGTTTAATGTGTATATTGACGGATTAATTGCTTCACTTAATGAGGCAACAGTGGGATGTTGTATAGATAACACAAGGATAAATAACTTAGTTTATGCCGATGATATGGTGTTAATAAGTCCCTCTGTTAAAGGTCTGGATCGGCTACTAAACGTCTGCGAAGTGTATTCGCAGAAACATGATATTCTTTTTAATGTTACAAAAACTAAGGTTATGCAATTTCATCCAAAAGCTGTAATCAGCCAGCTGATATAAGGTTTAAAATGAATGGTGAGGTAATTGAAGAAGTACAAGAGTTTAAGTATTTGGGTCAAACTATTACCAGCTCCTTGAGTGATGACTCGGATATAAGAAAACAATCTCGAAGCCTGTGTGCTAAAGCGAATATGACCATAAGGAACTTTCGATTATGTACAAGTGAAGCTAAAGACACACTCTTTCGTACTTTCTGCAGTAATATATACGGACAGCAACTGTGGGTGAATTATAAAAAAGGTTCTGGCAGAACTCTAAATTTGCTGTACAACAGGTCTTTTAGACTCTTACATAAATTACCCCCCGAGATGCTCAGCTTCGCAAATGTTTGCTACCCGCAATGTCCAGAGCTTCCCGGAGGTAACAAGACATGCTGAACACAGTCTAATGCAAAGAATTCAAAAATCAACCAACCCGATCATCCAAGCTATCCATGATTCCTGCCATTTATCCTCTAAGCTATGGACTTCTTGGTACGAAAACGTTTGTCTGTAGCTCCACTTAACTTCGACATTACAGTATTATTTCTAATCAATTGTATATATTTCTATCCTTAGTATATGAACTGTCATTGTATTAATAATATTTGTCATATGGACTATAGTCTGCCAATAAACCTTTTCATTTTCATTTTCATTTTCATTAACATCACAAACACTATAAGAGTAGCAATACACACGACGTAATAAGATAAACATCACATGCGGTCAGAGTTGCGAGATAATAAAATAAATGAACAGTTTTTACTACAAAAATTAAATATTTTTTTCCAAAACAAAATAAAATGGAAATTTCTCAAAAAACTATACGTGATAGGGAAATAATAAGACCATTTGTAATCAGCGTTAAAAAACTCTATACTAATAATGACATAAAACTTTTTCTGAGACAAAAATCATTGTTGAACAGCAAGAGTTGAATACAAGTTGAATACGAGAGTTACAGCAATGGTCCGCATCAGTTCACCCGAGCGCTGTGCCAATTTCTGGTTCTCCTGACTGATAATTATTTATCACGTTCAATAAAGTTGTGAATTATTTCACACTATATATATATATATATATGAAAAGAAGAACAACACAACGGCAAACATTTTCATTTATTTGTACATCAGACGTTCGACAAATCTTTTGTCATCATCAGTGAGTTAAGTCTTAAAACCTTAAAACAAAATTGAAAAGTGAGAGTTACATCAATACAATATTAAAACCATTAAAATTAAAACCTTAAAGCAAAATGAAAATTGCATCAATACAAATTAAAATCATTTAAATTTCATCACTATAAAAAACTAAAATTAAATTAAATTTCATCACTATAAAAACTAAAATTAAATTACCTCAATAGGTAAATACACAATGTTTACATCCCCTCCATACTTGGCAAAGTCTAAGGGAATACTGGATGGTCAGAGGATTAGAAAGGGTATATCTGTGAAAAACGGTTGGTTAGTTTAAAAGAGTTGTAATTTGTAGGATGAGCTATTATTATTAAGGGAGGGTTTGTTTCTATAGATGTACAAAGATTCTAAAATTCGGAGTTCTGTACGGTTATTGGATCTAGTTAAAATTTCAAACTGAGTTTTGTGAAGGGGATGGTCGTTTTCATTACTATGGTTTCTAATTGCGGATTGTGGAGGGCTACTGAGGGGACGGTTGGTACGGATGACAAGCCCAAATGTTGAGAAAGGCGCACCTCCAGTTGGAGTTGAGTGCTGCCAATATACGCAGCCTTACAGCTGTCGCACGTGTATTTGTAAACAACATTGGGGCATACAGTTTTGGGGAATTCATCTTTGAACTTTAAAAAATTTGATAATTTAAGTGGGTTGACGAAGGCGAATCTAAAATTTATTGGGGATAACTAGACTTGAGTAGTTTGGACAATTCACCTCGAATACGCAATGATAAATAACCATAAAAAGGTAATTTAATATATCTGGTTTCTTTTGTACTGTAGTTATGGGGAGTTTAGTATCAAAAGTGTTATTTAAAAATTTCTTTAATTGGTTATCGAATAGATGAGAAGGGTAGTAATTGTTAATAAAGTACTGTTTTAAAAATTTAAATTCTCGTTTACCGAAAAGTAATCCGAACAAATACGGTAACTTCTTGTTAATAATGTTACTATAGCACTAATCTTATATTTATAAAACATACAACTTAAATAATTGGTTCCCAAGCCAGTAAAAGTTTGTTTCCGAAATAGTGAAGTATGGAACTTATTATGGGCCGTTTAACTAAAACATCCAGGAAAGGTAAACTATTATTTGTTTCGTTTTCACACGTGTACTTAATATTACTATGTCGTTTATTAAGATAATCAAGAAAAAGTTTTACGTGTGAAGGATGGTTAAATATTAAGAAAGTGTCATCCACGTATCTTCTGTAATATATGGGTTTAAAACTACTAGGACAATTTTCCAACCAAATTTCTTCGTA
>JAJOZX010003891.1:30000-82500 GCA_023014485.1 Bathynomus jamesi
CAACAACAAAAACTTTTCCACTTGTTTACCCTAATGTCAAGAAATACTGTAGCCAAACATGGGCTGAATTTCAACACAACTTTTAGTAAAATTAAAGGAAAAAACAAATAAAGCTCGATCAGCAATGGCAGTCATTCTCTCATTTAACGATAAGGTAATAAATAAATATAAAAATACATAAATAAAATTAAATCAGAGAGCCTTTCCAGCTCAGATTTAACCACTTCATGGAATGTGAAGATTATTAAATAAGAAAAGGAGAGCGAGAGAGAGAGAGAGAGAGAGAGAGAGAGAGAGCACCACTAAAAATGTTTAAAACAAATTGTATTTTATAAATTAAGTAAATGTTAGTTCGTCACTCAAATTCAATAAACTTGATGACGAGTCCCGAACTAGAACAACGTGAATTTGTATCTTTATTTTATATATACATAAATCTGTTAAAAGTCTGTTAAAAAGTGATTTGTAAATACAATGTATAAATCAACGAGACTCTGAATTCGGATTCAGAATTCAGAATCCAAATTTATTGAGATATTCACGCATCCGGATGCTTTTATATGACACTAGGAAATGAAAGGAAGACTTACAGTATATAAATGCCTTTGGGGGTCTTTTCGAAGACAAAACTCTCGATATTGGGACAAATTTATAACTTTATTTGCAGTTTCTCAGGGTTTTTAACCCCCCTTCGTAATTGCAAAGGTCACTTGATGCGAGGGATCTTGTTTTACGTGAAATACGAACTAGGGGTTACTACATCATATGAAACGCAGAGGACGGTCACCCGCGCAACTAATGAACAGACCGAACGTCACTTAACCTCGCTGATCTAACTCGGAGCGGTGTTGTAACGTGGCTACGCCGTAGCCTTCGAAAATGTGTACATCGTGAAAGATGGTGTTTCTGGTACATATTACCACTGAGCAGCACCACTAAAAATGTTTAAAACATAGTGGCTTAAAATATGACTGCCAATCAGACTGTGACGAAAGTGACAGGTAGATAACTCAAAATTCTGGTTTTGAAAACTCGACAATTCTTTTACACAGATAAACGATCATCATACATAGCCACCAGCAGTTGTAAACAAATTCTGTTTGTTTGTCAGTTATATTAGGAGAGTAACATGACTAAATTCTTTATGATAACGTATGAAAACTTCACTTTTATATTTGTACTTGCTTCTTTGAAATACGAAATATTGGAGTTTCGGTCGAAAGCTCCCATTGCATTACTTGAATCAAAGACTCCAACTCCATTTTGAACTATTTTCTAATGCAATGGGTGACTAAATTATTAACGCGGAAGAAATATATATGTAAATGGAGATCTAGTCTCTGAAAACAAGGAAATGGCTACCTTGCTAAACGATTTTTTTACGTCAGTTTTACTATAGAAGATGTAACGAATATCCCTACGGTCATAGACATAATACCTTTTGATAATGGTAATATTTTGGATAATATTGTCGTTAGTGAAGGGGAAGTAATGCGCTATATTGATAAAATGAAAACGCGTAAATCACCGGGTCCGGATTCCATATATCCCATACAACTAAAAGAATTAAAAGATAGCATTGTTGTGCCGCTAACAAAGATTTTTAATGCGTCTATTTCTGAGGGGTGCGTACCAGATAATTTCAAGTTAGCAAACGTAACACCTATCTTTAAGAAAAGGCGATAAAGGTGCGGGGAAATTATAGGCCAATCAGTTTAACGTCTGTTGTAGGTAAGCTACTGGAATCAATAATTAGGGATCGTATAGTCGAACACTTAGAAGTGCATAATCTGGTAAGAAATACGCAGCACGGTTTTAGGCGAAACAAATCTTGCTTAACTAATCTTTTAGAATTTTTCCAAAGCGTGGTTGACGTTTACGATAGATATCGGGCGGTTGATGTAGTGTATTTAGATTTTCAAAAAGCGTTTGACACCGTGCCGCACAAAAGACTCATTGAAAAAACTAAGGCTCATGGAATCAGGGGTGTAGTAATAAATTGGCTAGAAGAGTGGTTGCGAGGCACGAAACAGAGGGTGGTCGTTGACGGAGCGGAGTCGTGTTGGGCTAATGTAGCGAGTGGCGTTCCTCAGGGTTCTGTATTGGGCCCCTTGCTTTTTCTTATATATATTAACGATTTAGATGTCGGCCTAGTCAGTACAGTTTCAAAGTTTGCGGATGACACGAAGCTGGGTGGTAGGGCGATTAATGACGAAGATAGAGGTAAAATTCAGGAAGATCTGAATAAAATCGTTGATTGGTCAGTCACATGGCAAATGAGATTTAACGTGGATAAGTGCAAAATTTTGCATATAGGTTCGCGTAACGGTAATTTTCGTATAGTATGTCAGGGAAAGATTTAACAAGCGTAGAGCAGGAAAAAGATTTAGGAGTTATAGTCACTGGTGATTTAAAAGTAGCGAAACAAAGTACAGCAGCGGTCAATAAGGCGAACAAAGTGTTAGGTTTCATAGCTCGAAATTTTGAGTACAAATCGCGCGATATTATAGTTCCTCTTTATAAATCATTAGTTAGACCCCATTTGGAGTACGCAGTCCAATTTTGGAATCAGCATATGCGCAAAGATATAGACAAAATCGAAAGAGTTCAAAGACGAGCAACTAAGATGATTCCGTCTCTTAGGTCAAAGTCGTACGAGGATAGGCTTAAGGAGTTAAAATTGACTACTCTCGAGACTAGGAGGTTAAGGGGTGATCTAATCCAGGTTTTCAAAATTATGAATGGGTTTGATAACGTAGATAGAGATAGCTTTTTCGAAATATCTCAATATAATAGGACTAGAAATAACGGGTGTAAGTTGACAAGTAGAAGGTTCGAGACAGCAGTTGCGAAAAACTTTTTTACGCATAGAATAGTAAATAGCTGGAATAGTTTGCCGGTAGAAGTAATTAGTAGCACGTCTATAAACATGTTTAAAAATCGATTAGACGCGCATGTTGATAGAAAGAGTATAGTTTAAGATAGTAAAATTAAGGCTTTGGGGGATAGATCCCACAGCTCAACACAAGTGTTGTGGGATATAGGGGCAGCGTCTTGGGTTAGGGATACTCTCTGTCCTTACACACCCCATTTAAAGAGATTCCTCTGCCGAGCGGTGCCCCCCATAGTACTGTGAGGTATTGAAAAACTCATGATCTTCACTTGCCCCACAAACACCTTTAAATGGGAGACCCATAATGGGTGCACACACATCTCTACATTACTGTACAGTCTTTACAGCCACACCTACACTTTTTCTCGTAAGTGTATATATTGTAATGTATATGGTTGTAAATCTTGACTTGGTCCGCAATCGATATGGACCGTGACTTGATGGATACCGTAATAAAATTGACTGGATTCTTTGGATCTGATATATTTGCATGTCCGTTATAAATAGATATAGAGTGTAACATTTGTGGATAGTAGTCTATTATGACTTGATCCTCTGGATCCAGAGATTCTATCTTTAGTTTTAAATCGATAATTAATTAGTTTTAAATTGATAATTATTTAGTTTCGTAAAAATTGGTCGTTGCCAATTTACCGGCGGTTTTTACATAAATTCTTATGTTCTTGTGGTTCGGAACCCACGTAAAATTGTAGGTCCCCTCCGCCACCACGGACGACATACACAATACACGATTACGAACACAGTTAGGTAGACCAGCCATGAGTGGATCCTAGGGTCTTTGTTGGTCTGAAACATTACAACATTATAACATTATATAATATATATATATATATATATATATATATATATATATATGGGAATGAACTCAGAATGGTTCCCTGAGTTTTTATGATACACACAGACCGTGCATGGAACAAGGAACTCTTCTGGGATAATTAAATCCACTATAGTCCGAATAAGTAATGGTAAATGACAAATACCATAGTTTTTCTTTTTCATGATGCAAGCCCGACGTGGGCAACGGGTCTCTCGCAAAGAGGTCCCATAAATATAGCTTCCCTCACCAGCTATCTGCAAAGCAGACAGGTTCCAGCTTTGGGACATGGATCCTGTCTGCTTTGCAGATAGCTGGTGAGGGAAGCTATATTTATGGGACCTCTTTGCGAGAGACCTGTTGCCCACGTCGGGCTTGCATCATGAAAAAGAAAAACTATGGTATTTGTCATTACCATTACTTATTCGGACTATAGTGGATTTAATTATCCCAGAAGAGTTCCTTGTTCCATGCACGGTCTGTGTATCATTATATATATATATATATATATATATATATATATATATATATATATATATATATATATATAAATCAGTCAAAAAACTTTCATTTTTTTCTGTAATGCAGATCATATTTATAAAAAAATTGAATCAACATTTAATTATTTATTTATTAATTATTTAATTATTTAATTTAATCAACACATTTAATTAATTATGTAGAAAAATGTTAAAATAAATTTATTACACGGAATGACAGCAGAATATATATACAGGGTGATCAAAAAGTCGATGTGTACCTATATTACTCTGAGAGACAAAAGTGCATACATAGAAGAAGTTTGATATTTTAAAAAAAATTATACGATATCGTGCAATATTACAGTAACACAAATTGCACGATATCGATAATTTTTATTAAAATATCTAATTCTTCTATGTATGCACTTTTGTCTCTCAGAGTAATATAGGTGCACATCGACTTTTTGATCACCTTGTACCTTGGTTACCTTGGTTTTGCTTCAGCCCGAATTGTTCATTCTGACGAAGGTCAAGTTTGTCATTCCACCTTAGACCTACAGTTTAACGGGGAATCCGAACCACGCCCCCCACCAGCACCCAGCGTCTTAACCACTAGGCTACCCAGGGTACCCATTTATCTAACAAGCAATTTTTTTATTGTGTGGAAGGATGAACAGCTGGTTTTACTGCGCGCCTCTTGCAGTGATCGGGTCTCGATCCCGGACAGAAGGATTCGTAGTCAGCGACGCTAACCACTACACCACCGAGGAACGCTTCCTTTTATATAGTAAATTCATCTGCTTATAATGAACACCAAAGGTCCTGATCATGTCACTTTTTCACCCATTTTTCGATTTTCGAATTTTTTTGTCGATTTTTTCGCCCAACCCTGAGGAAACCAAGCCCAAATCGTTCTACCAAGTGGTACATTGCATATTAATTAAATATTAAATATACATTATTAAATGTCTTTGGCATGAAAAACATCGTTTTTTCCTTGACTGTTACGGATAAAGTTATGAACTGCACCTACACCGAGCATTTGATTTATCTTGTTGTCTGAAAGGGGGTCCATATCCCGATTCGGATGTAGTGAACAGCGGTTATAGTGAACAATGGCCCTACCACCGAGGTGTTCACTCAAGCAGCCAAGCGGGGAGAGGGGAGTGCTAGTTAAATATATAGTTACCTAACCTAACCTAACTTGAAAAATAAATAAAAAGTTATATATATATATAATATATACATCGTCTGCCAAAAAAAAGGGTTCACTCTAAAAACAGCCATGGAATCAACATTTTTCAAACAATCAGTATGAAATATAACACATAAAGATATATAAAACATCTACCGTAAACAAATTTCAGTTCGAAGTTATCAAAATAACGATTTATTAAATATTTCTTAATAATACTACAACTGATGGTCGACAAACTAATCAAGAATCCTTTATTTCCATTTTCACTTTTGTAAATTCCAATATACGATTTTTTTTTGCAGGTTATAAAATATAGTGAATATGCCATTTCAGAGGAAGATAAGATTATAATTAAGCATCATAGACTAGAAAAGAGATATGGGAACGAAACTACTCTCCGAATTCCCCGACAAAGGATGGACTCTTGGTGGTTTGGGAAAGCTTCTAAAGAAAATTGACGAGACTGGGGGATATCAAAAGAAGAGAGGAAATTGGGAGACCAAAAACTGTTCGCATACGAGACAATATTGACGACGTCGAAGAACGTATATTAGTCAGGAAAACCAGCCAAGAACCCATATGACACCAGCTCGCATATCAAAAGGTTACAATTATCAGAAACTAGTGTGAGACGCATAATTAAACAAGATCTTCAACTAAAACTTTTCAAAAGAGTGCACGGGCAAAAGATTACTCAAACTGATGAGCAGAAACGAGTTCAAAGATCAAAACAAATCTTACGGCGAATAACGTGATAAACTTTCAAAGGCTTTTTTCACTGATGAAAAGAAATTCATTGTGGAGCCACCTCGGAACAGTCAAAATAACAGAGTTTACTCGCACGTCCAATGTAGCAGACTTTTTGCAACCAGAAGTTGGCATATCAAAGTTAGGAAAAACACCCATTCATTTTATTGAGTACTATCGAGTACTATCGAAATACTCTGCTATGAAACATGCTTCCCGAAATGCAAAATCTGTTTATCACTTGCGTCAGCTTCTTGTGGAGAAATGGGAAGAGATACCACAGGAGCAGATCGAGCGAACCATTGATGAATTTCGTCCAAGATTGAAGAAAATTGTTGAAACAGAAGGGAAATACATTGAACAATTTTTTAATAGGAATTCCAAAAGAGTAAAATGTTAATTTGATTTCTTTTGTAAACTTATGATTTAAGTTCTGTTTCGAAATTCAAAATTCTTTTTTTATTTTCATGGTTTTTTTAATTGAGGCATTTCCTATATTTTATAAATATTATGATGTATTTTATAACTAAAATGAGAATAAAAATTTTATTACTAAAGTTTTTACTGCTTTTGTCGACTCCCAGAATTCAAAACTGGAGCGATGTTCACCAACAAAATTTGTTGAACATAAACAATACTCATTAAATCATTAATTTTGAATATAATAATCTGAAAATTGGTGTACATATATACTGTTTACATAGTTTTGCTCTGTATGAGCTTCATTATCATTGGTTAATAAATGTTGATATATATATATATATATATATATATATATATATATATATATAAGTGAAGTCATACTATGAACCTCAACAATCACCATTTAAAAAGTAAACAAATTTGAAAGTATATAAGGTTTAGAGACCATCTGATGTAATGCAACTCGCTGACCCAATGCTGCTATGAATATAGAGTATAATAACCAAACCTAACATAGAGCGCACAACATCAAGTGCACACACACACACACACACACACATAGGCGCAATGGAACTTCAACAACTGAGGCGTGTTCACACCACTGATGTCTACGGAAGAGTGACAAAGATATGCGCTGTTTTTTCCATGCTGGGCAATTGTGGGACGGAGCCTAAATATACACGAATGTGTATATATAGCTTAATAATTATAATAATAATAAGATGAAGAAAAAAAGATTTATTTATTTTCTTGAACTCCGCTGTTGTGAGACGGAGCCTAAATAGGATGAATAAAAAGTTCCACCTGATTTTGGGTTTCCACAATTCACACAAAATCGGGCAGAGCTTTTTATTCACCCTGTATATCCGAATATTTAAAAATATAAATATGTAGTCGAACTTAAATAAGTAAATTGTCGTATTATTCTTAACAATTTTTCTCAAGGGTGAAACCCATCAAATATCTCGTTCTTAGAAAAACCCGAATGCTAATTTATTTTCCTCAAGTGTGAAAACCCATCAAATATATTTCATTCTCAGAAAAACCGAACAATATTTTATTTCAAAGAAGATTTCACGAAGATGCAAAATCAAAATAAGTAAAACCCAACTTATTACATATTAAAAAAATAAATAGACAGTACCATTTTTTAAAATATTCCATCTAAAGATTTTGTAGCCTGTGTATACCTACTTTAAGTGGTATTATTATTATTATTATTATTATTATTATTATTATTATTATCTGACCAACGCTTTCCTCTCGGTCTAGTGTATCCCAAATACTGGAACCGTTGGTACTTTACTTTTAAGCAAAATCACCCCTGTTCTTTTGCAATTTACTACGTCGCAACACCGATTCCCTTGAGATCTGCGAGGTTATGAGACGTTCGGTCTGTTTAATAATTATTGAATGAGAGACAGCCATCTGCGTCCAGATTATGTACCGATTCGAGGTTCGGATCGCTCGTAAAGCTGAAAGCCCTCTCCGTCATATGACCTTAGATGTTGTGAAGGAGAGAGAGAGAGAGAGAGAGAGAGAGAGACAGACAGACAGAGAGACAGAGAGAGAGAGAGAGAATGTGTGTGATTGTAAAATCGCTGGTCTCCTGAGGGCATCAGTAAAATACTTGTACTTGTATATATTTGAGTTCATACTTTAAGGTCGAAGGACGAGTAAGCTCCTTTATCAAGGCAAAAATAAATGAGTTTATATATATATATATATATTTGGAAATTAACTTCTACCATAACAGTCCTTTAAAGCTACCCACCATTACCTGATAAATGTCAGGTAAAAATTAGACTTTAAAAAGAGGATTAATTTGTGATGGAACGAATTAAATGGAAGATTTATGGTCTCTAGGGAATTTCTCGGTATGTATATAATTGAACGTTAAAGAAGATCAATTTACAGTATGTACACTCCATCTTATTAAGAGTTTTTTTAAATTTTAAAAGTGGGTTTTTTCCCAAGATGGGTTCAGAGGTCGACAAGTAAGATCTACAGATCTACAGAAGCTAAGGCTAACAAAGACCCTAAGATCCACTCTAAGGTTAGCCCGAGAGAAAGGAAAGAGTAAGGGGTTAAGAGAAGAGAAGAGAATAAGGGGTTAAGTAAGGAGCAACACCTATCATTCGTGGGTTAACATTCATTAGAAAAAGAGAAAAAAGACTCACCATCATCATCCGCCGGCCACTGCCGACAAGTCAGAAAAATAGTCGGAGAGAATAGGAGAGGGGTGAAAGATGAAAAGAAGTAAAATAAGAACGCTTACAAACCATGCAAACACAGTCTTAACTCACAGTCATACCATGCAAACTACAAACATGCAAGAAAAAAGAGTTACAGACATGCAAAGTAAAAAAGTAGGTAAAGTTAAACAAAAAGTGGGTTAGTTTACGCTACGAGCTACATGTACGTTCGTGTTAGTCTAATTTTTTTTTTTTTTTTTTAATAATTTTATTGCTGGCATCACACGCTGGCATGTCACAAGCTGGCATTCATCGTCAACAGACTCATCCTCGAGCACCACCACCAGCGCTCCTGTTGCTAACTTTGTTTTTTATATTAAACAACGTTAATACCTTTAAAATGTCTGTCAAGACGGTTCTTAAACATATTAACGCTGGTAGAATGAACGACTGACGCGGGAAGATTATTCCATTTATCTTTAAACGTAAAGAAGTTTTTAGCGATATTAGTAATGAAACGTCTGCCACACAACTTAAATCCGTTATTGCGAGTATTACTATTATCGAAAGTGAACAATTTATCAAAATTTACGTTATCGATGTTATTAACTATTTTGAAAACTTCAATAAGCTCCCCCCTTAATCTTCTAGTTTCGAGTGAATGCAAGTCTAACTCTTTAATCCTATCTTCATAAGGCTTATTGCGCAATGACGGAATCAGTTTCGTGGCACGACGTTGAATCCTTTCTAACCTATCAATATCCTCACGTAAGTACGGGCACCAAAACTGAACTGCATATTCTAAATGAGGCCTGACTAGGGACTTGTAAAGGGGCAATATAATATCCTTCGATTTAAATTCGAAATTACGCGCTATGAAGCCTAACATCCTATTAGCTTTTGCGCAAGACTCCAGGCACTGGTTCCTAACCTTTAAATCCTTAGATAGCGTACGCCTAAATCTACTACCTCGTCAACGCTCGCTAACTCCCTATCATCCATCGTGTACGTGTAATTATTATTGCGAGAACCTATACGCAAAACTTTACATTTGTCTACGTTAAATTGCATCTGCCACTTATCTGTCCACTCCATAATCCTATTTACATCGTCTTGGAGCCTATTGCTATCGTCCTCGTTAACAACCTTACCGCCTATTTTAGTATCGTCCGCGAATTTTGACACGTTACTAGTCAAACCTACATCCATGTCGTTAATGTAAATTACGAATAGCAATGGGCCTAACACTGAACCCTGTTGGACACCGCTACCTACATCTAACCACCCCGATTCACTACCATTAACTACGACCCTCTGCCTCCTAGCACGAAGCCATTCTTCTAACCAGTTAGCTACCTGACCGCGTATACCGTGCCCTTTAACCTTCGCAATTAGTCTCCTATGCGGAACTGTATCGAACGCCTTTTTAAAATCTAAATAAATAACGTCAGCTGCTCTATGCCTATCGTATTCGCGCACTATTTCGTTATAAAATTCTAACAAATTAGTTAAACAAGACCTATGGCGTCGAAACCCATGCTGACTACTATTAATCAAATCTCTACTTTCTAAGTGATCGATGATACGATCCCTAACTACGGATTCCAAAAGTTTACCGACAATTGACGTTAAGCTAATGGGCCTATAATTGCTAGCTACTGCGCGGTCGCCTTTTTTAAAAATAGGCGTGACGTTAGCTAATTTAAAGTCTTCAGGAATAATCCCCGTATCGAGTGACTGATTGAAAATCTTCGTTAAGGGGCCTACGATAATGTCTTTCAAATCTTTCAAATGTCTGGAATAAAAAGCGTCAGGGCCTGGAGCCTTGCTAACTTTTAGCCTATCGATATAATGCGCAATCTCAGCCTCGTAAACAGTTATTTCATCCAAAATTGTCTCGCTACTAAATGGAACGATATCGTCCACGTCGGGGACATTATTTACGTCTTCTACGGTAAAAACTGTCGCAAAAAAGTTATTGAAAATACCCGCCATCGCCTGAGCGTCAGAAGCCAAAGCGCCATTAACATCCACTAGAGAGCCTATGTTATCTTTTACCGGCTTACGATTATTTACGTATTCAAAAAACTTTTTTGGATTATGTTTACCCTCCGCAGCTATAAGTATCTCTAAATTACGCTTAGCATTCCTAACTGATCTTTTAACCTGACGTCTAAGCTCGATATATCTATTAAAGTTAGCTGCCGTGCCATTGCGCTTACTAAGTCTATACGCTCTATTACGCTCTATTATAAACTCTCCTATTTCCCTAGTCCACCACTTCGGCCTAACACGATTTCTAGCGCGCTTGGGCCTACGAGGAATAAACTCCCTTTCAATACCCCTAAAACTTTCTTTAAACGCCACCCAACGCAAATTTGTGTCATTGCCCATAAATAAGTTATCCCAGTCCACTACTCTCATCCTATCAGCAAAACTATCAAAATTAGCCCTACGAAAATCAGGGACTTCTATTACGTTACTATCCTGATTGTTTTCTATCAATAACTTAAACCTAAGAATTTGATGATCACTACATCCTAAACTCTCGCCTACTTCTAAACCTTCGACTATATTCTCGCCGTTCGTCATCACTCATCACCAAATCTAAAATATTGTCACCGCGCGTTGGTTCGGTAACTACAGTATCTGTCGTAAAAAGTTATCGTCCATAAACTCAACCAATCTCAAACCCTCCTCATTACCAGTAAAATTCTCGTAATTAACATTAGGGCAATTAAAGTCTCCGACAATTATACTATTCCGATTGTCAATAAAATTACCAAGAAGTGAGTAGAATCTAGTATCTGTATCGAGGGGTTGAACGGGAGGTCTATAAAAAACAACAAAATTAAAACTAATACTACGCGCCCTAACTTCAACACATATCGCATTAATTGCTGCCGGAAAATCTAACTTAACCTTGATAGCCCTAAGGAATTACGAATGTACAGCAAAACGCCCTCCTCCAATCTATGTAACCTATCATTAGTAAAGAGTTTAAAACCCGGTATATCAAGTTCCCCCAACAAGTCCCGAGTCACGGTATTTAACCAAGTTTCAGTGATAGCAACTATATCATAGTTGCCGGAATAAATTATCGCCTTAAATTCATTTAATTTATTTCTAATACTACGCGCGTTACAATAAAAGACGTTTAAGTTATTTTTACTACGGGCCCGCGTTTTAAAACTATTTATCACGTCGGGCCCGCGTTTCCCGGACCCACAACGTTTAAAGAAGGCTTCGACCTATACAGCTTTCGCACGTTTTCGTCTATTAACCTACCTAGCCTAGCATTACCTATTTCATTAAAATGCACCCCATCTTTTATAAAAAGGCTAGGATCACTGAATTCGGACCACAGCTTTACGAAGGGTACATTTTCCTCAGCACAAATCTCTTCTAATTTGTTATTCAAAAATATTGTTTTTGACGTAATTCTAAGACCCAACCCGTGCCTAGGGTAATACCTAGAACTAAGACCTATCTGACCTCGCCTTCAGGGACCTAATTAACCCCCTATATCTCTCCAAAAGGTCAGGCACTCTCGTATCGGGCCTATACGAGTCGTTGCCTCCTACCATCGTCACCAACATTGAGTGACGGGAGGCAACGTCAATCCTATCCACTTCGTCTCTAACTCTGTCAACCCTGGCCCCTGGGAGACAGACCCTCCTCCTCTTGGTTGGATGCGTTTAACGAACTCTGTCCATGTGGCGCACTAAAGAGTCCCCGATTAAAATAGTTTCCCCCTCATTCACGTCCCTTTCCAAATGGGCGAAAGGGTTCGAAACCTCGATAGGGGGTGGTGATTCCTATCACCTAACGTACGCGGCCTAGCTCCACCCTTAACCTCTCTAAATCCCTGGCTATCTACTACTCTCGACTAACCTTAACCTCTTCCTCAACTCTATCTAACCTTCCCGACAAGCTACCTAAACTAGAAACTAGGTTATGTCAGGTAAATACCAATGTATACACTTCAACTTATTTAGACGTATTAACTATAAAAGTACTTTACTGATGCTCTCAGGAGACTATCGATTTTACAGTCACACACACTCTTTATCTATCCCTCGTTTGTTACAATTTGTTATATACCAAAATTATGTCATTCTTTCAGTTTATAAAGTATTCCTACCCGAAATGTTAATTTAAAATTTATTTGAGTGCAAAGGTGTATATATATATATAATATATATATATATATATATATATATATATATATGATGAATAAAACCACGGAGAGGAAACACAAAAAGGTGCTCAAGCGCTTTCGTCTAATGACATCCTAATGAGCACCTTTTTGTGTTTCCTTTCCTTCGTGGTTTTATTCATGAGTGTTCCTGAGCAGAGCTGGGCACTTGCCGGTTTTTTGCGGTACTGCGGTACTGCGGTACTACCGCACTACCAAACCGGTACCGCATAACGCAGTACCGCAAAGGATCGCTGAAAGTACAGCCTGTACTTTCAGCGATCCTTTGCGGTACTGCGTTATGCGGTACCGGTTTGGTAGTGCGGTAGTACCGCAGTACCGCAGTACCGCAAAAAAAACCGCAAGTGCCCAGCTCTGCACGTAAGCACTGTGAGAGAACCCAGCAACCAATCAGCGCTCGGCATCGAAATGGTGGAGTTAAGCTCACTCGCCGCGACCTCGGACACTTTATCTCCGCAACCAGGAATGGTGTCGTTTTTGTTCCCCATAACCCAGACATATTTCGGACACGGCAGATTTTCAAAATGTCCAAGTTATAGAGAATCTGGGTTTGAGAGGATATGCTGTACTTACTGTACTTAGACTAAGAAGCATGAGCAGATTGAGGAGTGGGTGGGGTTGAAGAGCCCGAGAAGGTCACCACTAAATATTGAATACTTGTCTGTATTTGTAAACTATGGGTTGTTAAATTCAACCCAAAACCTCGTCATTGTTGATGACCGAGTCCCACCTCCAAGCCACCAATATTAGATTCTGACATTAACTTTGACGGGTAGTTTAAACCTATCGCATTTCACCGATGTGCCACTGGTGTTAGAGTCTTCGTTCATTGATCAATTTGTCTCCTTTTATGATACGTATATGATACTTAGACTACACAAACAGTAAAACAACAAAATAAAACTCTTTGTAAGAGTATTTACACAAAAGAAAAGGAAAAAGAAAGAAACTCGCTTCCTTTCGAGTTTATAAACATAGTCGAAAATACTTTAAAAATAAAACAACTAAAATCGAGTTCACAAGGATAATCCACTTTGAACGTCTTCTATGTCTCTCACGTCTCGTCTGTGACTTCTCAATTACGACTGTTCTTTTCCTCACCAAAGGATAGCCGACTCAATCTCTTCCTTTAATCATCCTGAAGTAGTATCTGAAAACTATTTCCTTCCTCAATAATTATATTATATTTCTACCTACAGTTAATAAAAATAACTGCATTTTATTTTTATTTAGTTTCAGTTCCTCCCCTTTAATGATAATAAAATAATAATAATAATAATGATAATAGAATGCAATATATAGGAAGGCGCAAATCTCTATTATTAGAAAGTGAAATTAAGATACAAGTTAATGAATTTTGAGATATCTTAAATACTAAAATTGAGGCTGCATTTTATAAATAAAAACAAAATTGTTCGACGAATTGTTACGCTTTTAAGAGTCCTTTGCCATAATTTGATATTGTTTGTCTCGTATTCTGTAATTTGAATTGGTATTGGATTAGAAATGTTTTTTTCTTTGTCTCCCTTCATAAATGCATATGAACTTGCACTTATGATATATTTGATTATAATAAATGATCGGTCTTAGGCACTGATTGGTTATATATATATATATATAATATATATTTATTTATATATATATATATTATATATACATTCAACTGCAAAGAACACGCAGTATAAATAACGTAAAGAACGACGCTTGTATAGGAGATATTCCGCGCAAGACGAGAAAGAGAAAACAACAAATGAAAAATGAAGTACCACCTGGGAATCGAACCCGGGATCTTCCGATTGCCGGTCAGACGCGATAACCACTACACCCATGGACTCCACTCTTCCAAATGCCGTAATTCCTCTACATACTCGCAGAAACCAATGCCCCAAGGGGGCACCTCCCGCTTGCCGTAACATTATATACATTCAACTGCAAAGAACACGCAGTATAAATAACGTAAGAACGACGCTTGTATAGGAGATATTCCGCGCAAGACGAGAAAGAGAAACAACAAATGAAAAAATGAAGTACCACCTGGGAATCGAACCCGGGATCTTCCGATTGCCGGTCAGACGCGATAACCACTACACCATGGACTCCACTCTTCCAAATGCCGTAATTCCTCTACATACTCGCAGAAACCAATGCCCCAAGGGGGCACCTCCCGCTTGCCGTAACATTATATACATTCAACTGCAAAGAACACGCAGTATAAATAACGTAAAGAACGACGCTTGTATAGGAGATATTCCGCGCAAGACGAGAAAGAGAAAACAACAAATGAAAAAATGAAGTACCACCTGGGAATCGAACCCGGGATCTTCCGATTGCCGTCAGACGCGATAACCACTACACCATGGACTCCACTCTTCCAAATGCCGTAATTCCTCTACATACTCGCAGAAACCAATGCCCCAAGGGGGCACCTCCCGCTTGCCGTAACATTATACATTCAACTGCAAAGAACACGCAGTATAAATACGTAGAACGACGCTTGTATAGGAGATATTCCGCGCAAGACGAGAAAGAGAAAACAACAAATGAAAAAATGAAGTACACCTGGGAATCGAACCCGGGATCTTCCGATTGCCGGTCAGACGCGATAACCACTACACCATGGACTCCACTCTTTCTCGTCTTGCGCGGAATATCTCCTATACAAGCGTCGTTCTTTACGTTATTTATACTGCGTGTTCTTTGCAGTTGAATGTATAATGTTACGGCAAGCGGGAGGTGCCCCCTTGGGGCATTGGTTTCTGCGAGTATGTAGAGGAATTACGGCATTTGGAAGAGTGGAGTCCATGGTGTAGTGGTTATCGCGTCTGACCGGCAATCGGAAGATCCCGGGTTCGATTCCCAGGTGGTACTTCATTTTTTCATTTGTTGTTTTCTCTTTCTCGTCTTGCGCGGAATATCTCCTATACAAGCGTCGTTCTTTACGTTATTTATACTGCGTGTTCTTTGCAGTTGAATGTATATAATGTTACGGCAAGCGGGAGGTGCCCCCTTGGGGCATTGGTTTCGGCGATATGTAGAGGAATTACGGCATTTGGAAGAGTGGAGTCCATGGTGTAGTGGTTATCGCGTCTGACCGGCAATCGGAAGATCCCGGGTTCGATTCCAGGTGGTACTTCATTTTTTTCATTTGTTGTTTTCTCTTTCTCGTCTTGCGCGGAATATCTCCTATACAAGCGTCGTTCTTTACGTTATTTATACTGCGTGTTCTTTGCAGTTGAATGTATATAATGTTACGGCAAGCGGGAGGTGCCCCCTTGGGGCATTGGTTTCTGCGAGTATGTAGAGGAATTACGGCATTTGGAAGAGTGGAGTCCATGGTGTAGTGGTTATCGCGTCTGACCGGCAATCGGAAGATCCCGGGTTCGATTCCCAGGTGGTACTTCATTTTTTCATTTGTTGTTTTCTCTTTCTCGTCTTGCGCGGAATATCTCCTATACAAGCGTCGTTCTTTACGTTATTTATACTGCGTGTTCTTTGCAGTTGAATGTATATATGTTTACGGCAAGCGGGAGGTGCCCCTTGGGGCATTGGTTTCTGCGAGTATGTAGAGGAATTACGGCATTTGGAAGAGTGGAGTCCATGGTGTAGTGGTTATCGCGTCTGACCGGCAATCGGAAGATCCCGGGTTCGATTCCCAGGTGTACTTCATTTTTTCATTTGTTGTTTTCTCTTTCTCGTCTTGCGCGGAATATCTCCTATACAAGCGTCGTTCTTTACGTTATATATATATATATATATATATGTGTGTGTGTATGTGTGTGTGTGTGTGTGTATAAACTTGAGAACACAAGAATTACAGGAAAGCTAGGACGATGAATATTTAATTTGCTGACTCGAAGAACACAAAAAGTACTAGTAGTAAATGGAATTAACTCAGAAGTCGTGAACTCAGTCTCACAAGGTACAGTGTTAGCTCCCTTGCTGTTTATAATAATAATAATTTCAGACATTGATGCAGCTATATAATGATAGTATCGTATCTTGCTTCACGGGTGACACAAAAATATGCAAGAAAATATCAAATGAAGGTGACATAGGAAAATTAGAAAAACGACACTGAAACATTGTTGAAGTGGGAGGAAGGCAACATATGAAGTGCAACGAAGAAACATTCCACCCTATAAGGTATGGTAACAACAAGGAGCTACAGAATAAAGGGTACAAGACACTACAAGACAAACAGATAACACCAATAACACCAAGCCCACGAGTCAAGGATCTTAGAATAATAATGTTATCGAGTGCAAATTCGCAGAACACCCTAACATTAAAATTACAACAGCTAGAAAAATAATGGGAATTATCTGGAGGAGCTTCCACAGCAGAAAAGCGAACATTATGCTAAAGCTATGGAAGAGTTTAATCCTGCCAATAATTGAGTACTGCTCATTACTCAAAGTCCATACAGAAAACGAGACATTGCAAACATAGAAGTTATATAAAGGACTTTTGCGTCTAAAATAGAAAGAAGAAAGATGACTACATACATACTGTACCACAATACCTGAAACTCTAATTCCTGAAAAGACGACGTAAGTAATACACGTAATATACGTATGGAAAATACTCAAGAGGTGTGCCCAAACTTTATAAATAATATAGAAACACACTGGAATGAGAGAAGAGGCAGATTCTGTATTTTCCAAACTGCGGTTGGATAAGGGGCCAATGAAACGAGGGTGGAAAATACCCTCACGATACGAGGTTCAAAACTCTTGAGCGTACTGCCACAAGAACTGAGGAATCTCCAGCATACCAACCTGACCAATTTCAGAACTAGCTAAACAGGTTCCTATGCAAAGTCTTTTCCAGCCATGTGTGGCTGGCTACGAGGGCAGGAGGAAGCGAAAACAAACCCTCTCCTCCACCAATCCGAAAATGAGGCGGGATGCTGCAGAGGAGTCGTCGCATGTCGATCCTGAACTGTCGTTCGAAAGCCATCATAAGTATAAGTCACAAATAAGTATATACTGTGTGTATATATAGTATATACTTGTCCAGCTGGACAAATTCCTGTGCAAAGTCCCTGACCAACCATGCATGGCTGGCTACGAGGGCAGGAGATCAAACAGCAATTCCCTTCTTCACCAAATCCCGCAAATGAGGCGGGATGCTGCAGAGGGGTCGATCTTGAACCGTCGTTCGAACTCACATAAAATATAAAGAGAGGGAGAAAGACCTCTTAACAATAGTATTAAATATAACATTAAATAGTGTATACAGACAAAACTGTATACAGATTTAAACTAAACTAAACTGCAACTCAGAAAAACAATTTTAGTAAATATGAATACATAGTTTAATTCTACTCTCAGTTGCAAACGTTGGCAAGAGACGTTTATTGTAGATTTCCACCTACTTTTGCTTCGTTTGGTGCGGTAGGGTACTTGTAGGTTATCTCTCCCCCCCCCCCCCCCACACACACACACCAATTTTGACAGAATATTTTCGTTAAAACTAACGAAAATATCACGACTTAACCTAACCAATTATAAAGGGCGTACAGTTGATCTATTAGTAAATAGTAAATACTATTCCAGAAACAAACAATGTTATAATTAATGTAATAGATCAACTGTACGCCCTTGATAATTGGTTAGGTTAAGTCGTGATATTTTCATTAGTTTTAACGAAAATATTCTGTCAAAATTGGTAGGGGGGGAGATAACCTACAAGTACCTGCGGTAGAAACATTTACTACGTTTGTTGGTAACTGTAAATCATAGTGATTAGATGGACGGGGCTTTATCTCTGTAAACTGTTGGTGCTCATGGTAGAGTGATCGTAATAGCGGAATACAAAAAGTAAATACAGTCCTTACGAACGAATTCATTATAATAAAGAGGGATGGATCACGTAGTATATACTACTTGTTAACATACAGTATACCTTTTCTTGAGAAGATATTTAAATATACTTCTTATAAAAACTTAATTTTATGCCTGGGTACAACTATCAAATAAGTTAAATCTTTTATACTGTGCGGCGCACATACTGAATGACACACATCCAAACATAAAATTACGGACATTTTATATATGTTACGCCCAAACATCGAAATCGCTCAGTGAGCGAAAAAAACAGCCACAACGCGTTGTGGATGCACCTAAGTGACCACACACCGATGTTAGATATTTTTTCGCTTCATGGCCGTTCTCAAACAACCACAACGCGTTGTGAACGATTTGAAAATTATTGAATGCCCGGTTAGGTTAATTGAATGCCAGGTTAGGTCATCTGTACGCCCTTGACGATTGGTTAGGTTAAATCGTGATATTTTCGTTAAAACTAACGAAAATATCACGGCCTAACCTAACCAATCGTCAAGGGCGTACAATTAACCTACCGGGCACTCATTTGACCTAACCGGGCACTCAGTTGACCTAACCGGGCATTCAGTTAACCTAACCAGTTGGTTAATTTTTACATTTACGTCTTATTCTAAAGTTGCTTAAAATTAATCGAAACCTATGGAAAAATTATTGATAATAATCATTTTTTAAAGGACTTTATCTTTTTTCTAGCATATCTGCTTAACTTTGCTTTTTAATCGGTGAATACGTCGATAAATATACGTCGTGTTTATATCATTTCAATATACGTTGTGTTTAAATAGAGTTTGATGAAAGACATCGGTGTGCGGTCGTTTCAAATCGTCCACAACGCGTTGTGGTCATATCCGAATTGTCCACAACGCGTTGCGGTTGTTTGAGAACGGCCATGAAGCGAAAAAATATCTAACATCGGTGTGTGGTCACTTAGATGCATCCACAACGCGTTGTGGCTGTTTTTTTAGCTCACTGAGCGATTTCGATGGTTGGGCGTAACATATATAATAAAATCAATCAATGCTTAAGACATTTATAATTACACATAATGTGGAAGAAAAATTAAAAGTTTAACATTTTTTACACGGAGCATCATACTGAGCATATCTGCATATGTACTACCGTTAAGTAATGTTGCATTTATAATGTTAGGCAGGGAACTGTATGCGATAGTGAAATGATTATAAGATTTGTATATACAATTTATTAAGCATACAACTAATATTCGTAATGAAACGTTGCAAAGTAAAATATAATTAAAATAATATTAGCGTAAAAATTATACAAATTATATAAATTATGTAAATATATAAAATATAAACAAACTATAAATATATTTTTTAATCTTTTAAATTCTAAAACACGGAGAGTTGATTGGATTAAGTGAAGTTAGTTTAGGTTAGGTTAGATAATAAAAATGCAAAGCAAGTGAGGCGGACGCTTCGAGGCGCAACTTTTAATTAACTTAGAGAGCGAGAGAGAGAGTTTGAAATAAGATGGGGTTGTCCTAGATATTTTCATAGTAAAATTGTGAATTTCTTTGAAATTAAAACCACAAACTACATATATACAGTGTAGATGGTATAAGACACGTCATAGGTCATTCCGTCATCTATATAAATACAGTTAAAGCTATGGGAGCCCTATACAGACCTATAGCAATCTGTATTGAAAGTAAAATATACGTTGAACGTGATAAAATGTTGCGTGGAGACGAAGGAACATTTAATCCTTACTTCTGTTGAAACAAAATTAGATTAAAATGAATAATAATGAAAACGAACGAATAAATATTATGAAGAAGGAAATGTATAAATTGACTGGATTCTTTGGATCTGATATATTTGCATGTCGGTTATAAATAGATATAGAGTGTAACATATTTGTGGATAGTAGTCTATTATGACTTGATCCTCTGGATCCAGAGTTTCTATCTTTAGTTTTAAATTGATAATTAATTAGTTTTAAATTGATAATTATTTAGTTTTGTAAAAATTGGTTGTTGCCAATGTACAGGCAATTTTTACATAGTGGAGCCGCCTCGATGGGCCGACGTGGTCCTTAGTGGGCCCACTATAAAAATTTCTTATGTTCTTATGTTCCTTGTGGTTCGGAACCCACGTAAAATTGTAGGTCCCCTCCGTCACCACGGAGGACATGCACAATACGCAATTACGAACACAGTTAGGTAGACCAGCCATGAGTGGATCCTAGGGTCTTTGTTGGTCTGAAACATATAACATTATAACATTATTATAAAAGAAAGAAACATTTTATAGCATTTTGATGCAGATAAGATAATAATTTACGTAATGGAGAGCGGTTTTCACTTCTTCACAAAGCTTCATTGCGAAGAGGTGTGAAAACGCCTCATGATCAATATTAACCCTTGTAGAGTTCATACAGTGAGTGACGCGGTATTTGACCTTTTCATATTAAAAAAGGACTCTGCACCCTTATTCAGACGAAAGAAGAAGTGTATTTTAAAGAAAACTAAATAACTAAATAAATAAAAGAAAAAAAAAGAATAAAAGAAGTGCGCGCGTCTGTGTCTGTAAATTACAGTTCCTGAAAGCGATCTATCGTACAGATAAATTATTTGATTTATATTGGTCAATGAAATAACTTCAAAATTTGATAAAATACAGAGTTACGAGTATAATAAAGAAATTGTATGTATACTGTAAACAATATTTTATCCATGTTTATAATTATTTCTGACGATCTGTTACATCTAAATCTACTCTTAGATGTAGTTTTCGTGTCCATGAACGGTTATAAAATAAAACAATAAAGGTTGTAGTGGTTGTCTTTTAATGTTATGATTTTTGTTGTATTAACATGATTTTTATTTATTTATAATGATATTTTTCGTATCGAACTTACACCGTACCGCAAACTTTAACGGGTTTTCTATACTGAATTCCGTTTAACTGCATACAATGCCTGGCTGACTCGGCAGGATGTCTGATTAGGTCTAACGTATGGGAAGCCGAAACACGAAATAGATTTTATATTATTTTATTCAATTTAATTTTTGAAACACGGTGATTAAAGGTTGGGCGAATTAAGGTGAATGTGATAATGAAGAGAGAGAGGTTTGATCGGCCTAAGCCGACTATAATTAAGGACTTTACATTAAAAAGTACTATGAAACACAATGCGTCTTGCGATCACAGAAATCAGCGAAAAATCTATTTGAAAATGAGGCGCATGGTTGCCAACTGTAAATTTTAAAAATAATTACTCCCTCGGCATACCAACTGAGATTTTAAAAATAATTTCTCTATCTCTCTTTCTCAGCAGTTAATATTAACCAAATTATATTGTACTATAGTTATATAGTTACTATCAGGGCAACTGCAGAAAGAAAAGAAAATGTTTATAAACTATACTGATCAGAGAGCACACAGTATGACACAAAAAAGGAAAACAATTTTTGAGCAATATTCAAACATTTCATTTATAACTTTAGCAAGTGATAATTAATCACTATGCATCCATTTCTGAACGTTGTTCAGATAGCACTCCGCTGTCTTTATGTCTATCGAAAGCTGGCAACGGACCTTTGAAATTTTAAATCGCAGATCTGCTCACTTCACTAGAATGCAAAGGGTTGCATCACCATGCAACAGATCAGCACGCGTTGAGATTCCACTCTCTCTCTCCAAAATATGACGAAAAAAAAGTCGTCCAATTCAAAGAGGATCAAGGGAATGGAGGTATACTGAAAGTGGAACTACGTACCCGAATTGGACGGAATTTGCTATTCTAGAAGCTGACGAAGAAACTCGCCACTCTCATCTTAATTTTTTTTCGGTGAGCGCTGTTTCTCTGCTACATCCAGCTGAAAGGCTCCCTACATGGCATTGATAAACGATCATTTCGCTGTAGGCAGCTTCACGACGAACCTACTGTGTACCTGTATCAATAGTAAAGCCCTAAACACTTGTTCAAACTCTCGTGGTTTGCCTACCGAGTAGAAAGACGCACATTGAGCCAAGCATCGAAACAGTGGGACCAGGACTGGCCGAAAATCTCAGTAGGCCACAAATGCTCTAAGCTGTCTTGCACTCAACTTGCTGCGCATTCAGCGCTCTCTCTCTCTCTCTCTCTCTCTCCCCTCGGTGACCGATTATCTTACTGGCGACAAGCCGACAACTAAACGACACTGGTGGAATCTGGATTGAACTTAGTTGCTTTCAAATCAAGCCTTACGTAATTTTGAGGAAATGTAGCCAAAAGGGTACTTGTGGGTTATCTGTCGCCACTTTTTAATTTAATTTTCCAACTTTTTCACAAATACAGATGTGTGTTATCATGTTGCCATTTTTACAAAAATATACTATTTTTTTCTTAAATTATTTTTATTTCTCAAAATAACAAACATTAATCATATTATTCGGGTGGCATGAACGCGGCGATGGCCTCCAGGATGCCGTCGAATGGGTCGACACTAGCGGGTAGCTTGCTCCTCCACATGAACTCGGCCAGGTAGGTCTTAAGATGGTGTCGGGCCGTTCCTCGGTGACGCTTGTTCCTCCACTTTACTGATCCCCACAAACGTTCGATATTTTGAGTGTGGACTCCGGTATCTGCATCAACGAAATTGTATCGATGATTAACCTTGAAATGTTGGAAGCCAGCCTCCTGGAGGTCGGTGGTCTTATATCCTCGCCAGCTGTCGGAGTAGATAATGGAACCTTCGGCGATGTTTTCCACAATGGCAGCCAAGAGAGTTGCAGCAGAGCGGTTGGGAACTTGAACGATGAAGCAGTCGTTTGTTTCACGGCAAATTCCTCCGAACATCCATTGTTGTGGTAAAATGCGTCCGGCATTGTTTTTACGCCTCGTGAACAGGCTCTCATCGATCTCAACCACTATTCCTTCTAACCTAACCTAACCTAACCTAATCTAACCTAACCTCACACTAACCTAACCTAACCTAACCACACACTAACCTAACCTAACCTAACCTAACTAAAAAATAAATGACCCACAAGTAAAAAGTGGAAACAGATAACCAATACGTATATTAAAAAGCGGCGACAGATAACCCACAAGTACCGCCAAAAGTTTGTAATTATAACTGATTATCATTTTTCTAATTTAAGTTATAAACAATAACCATAATTTGCTCTGGCCAAAATTTAAAAGCAAAAAATGACAAAACTTACAGAATTTCTTAACACTTTAATCCCGTCTTAACTAAAAATAAGGTAAATTATGGCATTCATATCGAGGAAGAGAATAAAAAAAATCATCGAACAAAACCAAGCAGTACTACACTGTATATAAATTTGAATACGCCAATACATAGTAACCATAATTATAATTTACCAAATTATTATTGTTTAAGTTATTTTCAGAATAAAATCGATGCAATCAAATACAAAAGCAAAACAAAATGAAAACCAAAACCTCGCGTCAACTCACAACAACAATGAACCAACGTAACACCTCGTCGGGGAGTGCGGACAACACGAGTCCTCAAGACGCCACAGAAACGTTACTGGCAATCTAAACATGCCTCATTTTTGGTCAGCAATTAATCTAAAGCATCAAATGCACGAGTAAACCCGAATAAAGTTTAAAAAGCAACACATTCTCCCAAACATAATCTTTAAATAACAAAATTTTAACGTAAATACCTAAAACTGAAAACAGTCACATTAATTCCAATCTGCAACGTTAACTTCAGCAGGAAGAATCCCAAATAATTTACAAAAATATCTGAGAAACCACTTTATTATTCAACACGAAATCCAGCATGATTTGTATAGTGTACACAAAGTAATTCAACTCCGCGGGAGAAAGCAAAATGTGTTTGGTCTGCGGAGTCAAACTCCGTGCTTACAGTGATTATCCCCCTAGTTGGAAGACCTTCAACCATCCATCAGCAAGCCACACTGGGGTTTGTTACTGCGTGAGTTCTTGAGCACAGGAAGATGGATTGGGGGGCCTTGATATCACGCCCCTAGACTTCTTCCTGTGGGAATATGTAAAAGATTATGTTGCTGACATTGACACTTTTGGTGCAAGGATTTGCGATACCATCAACAGTGTCACGAGGATATGCTAGCGAACGTATGGTATGAACTCGAATTTCGCTTGGATGTGCTTATTGAGATTTAATGAGAAACATATAATAAACTTGATGTGTCATGCAACAACATTCAAAACAAAGCATTACTGTTTTCTTTGGATTTCATGTAATTATTAAAGTTTATAAGTGGGAAAGGACTTTGTGTACTCCGTGTAAATCACAGTAATTTTAGTAATTCAACGTCCAGTATCAGAAATAGTTAAAAAAAAAATTCTAATGAAATAGTTGTGAAATGTTTCTAAATGTCTAAAGAAAAGAGGTTAATCTAACATTAATGTACGATACTGTAATACTATTACCTGAAAATATAAAACGAACCCCCAAAAAAGTTACTGTACGCAAGATACGTCTTCAGAAGACAAAAGCTTCCTAATTTATTACATTTTTTCTTTTGATCACAAATATTATAATCATCATGACGCCAAAATAAAGCGTTTTTGAATAAATTACTATTTTACAAAAGCTAAAAATGACTTACAAATGGGGATTAGCGGTGACAAACACGTGTTGGCTGTATTAAAAAAATTATAAATTTTCTGTGTAACAATTATTTATTAGGTATGTAAATAAAACAGAAATAATAATAATAATAATAATAATAATAATTAATAAACGATTCAAATTTTTTGGGTAATAATTATATACAGTATATATTTTTTTAGGCAGGAAGAAGGGGCGAAGGGTGAACCCTGCAAAAGCGCACACATCCCATAGAAGAAGAAATGAAATAAGGGCAATCAAACGTTCAATGGTGGTGGACCCTTTCGAGTGTGGTGACAGTTTATTTGGAGAGCGTACAAACGCTTTCAAACTATACTTTTCACCTACGGAGGGTGTAAAGATTCACAACTTTGACTTCTGCTCGTTATACCCCTACGTTATGATGACTAGCCCATATCCGGTAGGTGCCCCTGAAAAGTTCGTGGGACCCGCCCTACCCACCATCAAAGAATTCGCTCCTAAGAGCTCGGAGAAACATTGAAGAAAATATGGCCTTCTTAATGGGGGTGTCATGTCCAGAGTAAAAGTGTATGTAGGACAAATTGTTTGTTTTTTCCGATAGATATTAAACTTAAAACCTGGGCTTTCCCTATGTACACGCACATCAAAGACTGTAAATTCACTTTCAATAGCGAGTATTATCAATAGGTTTTTGGGATGGCCATGGGCATTGGGCAACCTCTTGTCGCCCCTCCTCTCCAATATTTATATGGAGTTTTTCGAAATTACTTACATTCCGAGAATCCTGGGGGTTGGCATCCCATGGTTGCGGTACGTCGACGATATTTTGTGTATCTGGCCCATTAATCGTGACCTGGATGACTTCCTCCTTCAGTTAAATGATCAAGTCCCCTCCATTAAGTTTACTTTAGAAGTAGAACAAGACAACTCAATCCCGTTTTTGGATGTGCGTGTACATAGGGAAAGCCCAGGTTTTAAGTTTAGTATCTATCAGAAAAAAACAAACAATTTGTCCTACGTACACTTTTACTCTGGATATGACACCCCCATTAAGAAGGCCATATTTTCTTCAATGTTTCTCCGCGCTCTTAGGATCGCCAGTCCGGAATACATCGATGCAGAATTGGAAAAAATTAACGGTATTGGAAGTGATCTGTGCTGCCCACCTGCGTTTATGGAATCTTGTCTTAACAAGGCAAAACGAACCTTCTATCGTGTGAATAATAACACTCGCACTTTGTCAAAGAATATTTTAGTACCTCCATTTTTCCCGGGCTTTTAAGGCATTGCTAATGTACTTAAACTTTTGGGTATTAATGTAGTATTTTCATATAACCAATAATTCAGGCATTATCTATAAAATTGGTTGTAAACAATGTGATTCCTTTTACATTGGTCAGACGGGAAAGGATTTCCACACGCGTGTAAAACAGCATCAATATTCCGTTAGAACAGGACAGTCGTCCAGTGCCCTTTTTGTCCATTTGTCAGAGTTATCCCACTGTACTGATTGGAATAATGTTTCAGTTTTGTTTCACTCTAGCAACATTGTTAATAGAAATATTCTTGAGTCTGCTATTATCCAACTTACAAATAACTTTAACATAAGCCAAGGTCTTTTTCAACTCGATCCGGTTGTTTTGAATTTGTTCAGAACGGATTTAGACAAGAAGGGCAGAGTGCTAAAACTTTGGTAATTTTCCCTTATAAATTTGTATGCTCCTCTTACAATTTTTATTTTTCAATTTATTTTTATATATTTTTTTATTTTTACTTTTTGGGACCTATATATCATTCAGGCATTATCTATAAAATTGGTTGTAAACAATCCATTTGATCTTGTGTTAAATTCGCTCAGAACGGATCAGGGGCGTCCATAGGATCAATTAAGTAAGGGGGCACTTCCAAATACAGGAGAACACAAGTATTTGCTAGCTCTAGGGGGATCCGGGGGCATGCTCCCCCTGGAAATTTTTTAAATTTACGTTGTCTGGCACAGCATTTCCTGCCTTCTGGACTGAGAAGGTTATTGAAGACAGTATTCAGCTCTTTAAGTAATGTACAAGATATCCTTCCTAATCTGAATAATATCGACTGGAGGTGGCTACAAGATAGAAAAGTCATCATTTGGTTCAAAGGGTTAAGATCAAATGCATAGTAGAAAAAAGTTAGGCAAGATAATGATAGTTGTAGTTCATAGTAGGCAAGTTTCAAGAATATATCTGTAAGATTAGGCAAGTTAATGATAGGTGTAGCTCATAGTAGGCGAGACTCAAGGATAACTATAAGAATAGGTAAGATAATGAGGGTTGTAACTCATAGTAGACAAAATTCCAGAATAGGTATACAATTCGGTAAGGGATCTTTCAGATAAAGCTCAGTAAGCCTTCTGCACATTTCTGATTTCTTGTGCTCTCATATTGGATCATAAACATTCCATTACGAATTAAAATTGCAATTGTTAATAAAAATTTAAGGAAACAGTATAAATATTGATGGTTTCATTTCATAATTCATATAAACAGTATATATTTAATTTTAAATCTATTAAGGGAAAATAAACAAAACATGACAAAATTCAACTCGCATGATGGCTGCTAGACAATTAGCATTAAAAACTTAAACATAATGACTGTCACGAAATAATAGGCCTCATTAAATGATTCTGTAAATAGTAACTATCAACAATATGGGAAATTATACAATATTAATAATATGTATAGTAAATATCAACAATATGGGAAATTATACAATATTAATGATATATATAGTAACCAATTACTATCTTGAACGGATTTAGACAAGAAGGCCAAAGTGCTAAAATTGGTAGTTTTCCTTACAAATTTGTATGCTCCTCCCACAATTTTTATTTCTATATTTATTATATATATATATATATATATTTTTTTTTTGTGTGACCTATATATATAGTCTCGAACTCTTTATTTACTTCAGTGTTCCTGAGGATGTCATTAGACGAAAGCGCTTGAACACCATTCTGTGTTTCCTTTCCTTCGTGGTTTTATTCATATACAGTATATATATATATATATATATATATATATATATATATATATATATATGTATGTGTGTGTGTGTGTGTGTGTGTGCAGCTGGATACTAATAAACACAGAATTGGTGCATTAAGACAATTGGAAAATGACAGACAATAATCGAGCGGCTAAAAAGGATTTTAATAAAATTAAAAACCGAACTCCTTTATTCATTCGCTAATCGAAAAAATAATTGTTTAAATGAACAAAATTACATTATAACTTTCAAAATAATTTGCAATCTGTTTCCATACGATGTTGGTCGAACAAAACACATGAAACAATTCGTGAATACTCCCATCTTTTATACGAACACCGGATAAAACACACATTTTATTATACAGGCTGTTTCAGGTCGACCCGAGAAATATGGAAATTGGCGGAATTTGTAGTTTGTATTTTGTATTTGAATTACTACTTACTTGCTACAAATTCCGCCAATTTCAATATTTCTAGGGTCAACCTGAAACACCCTGTGTATATATATATATATTATATATATATATATAATATAGTGTGTGTGTATACACACAATATATATATATAATATTATATATATATATATATATATATATATACACGTGGTCTGTTCAAAAAGTATCTGGACAGGGTGTTTATTTTTAGAACAAAGTCACGCTTGGAGTTGTGACTATGTTAAACATGTCTTTGCATGTCGAGACAAGTTGACTGCTAGGGTTGCAATTCATTTTGTAGCGTCAGTCCACTGTGGTGAGCCGATAAAATTAAACGTGTTTTGTTTCGCGGCGATTTCTTCATATCACTTTAATCTCTCGAAGGGCTGGGGAGAAGGAAAAAATAAAAATTGTGGGCGTGGCCTAATTAATTATCCACTAAATTTTTAAGGAAGTTGACTTCTCTCTCTCTCTCTCTCTCTCTCTCTCTCTCTCTCTCTCTCTCTCTCTCTCTCTCTCTCACGTCGTACATGACTTATTATTATTATTATATTATTACTATTATTATTATTATTACTATTACACATTTTCCAATGAGTACAATATCCATACTAAATCAATTATTTCCAGCTTGAGAAAAGAGCTTACTATAGAAGCATTTCAGGAGACAGAAATGAATCGATTTGAGAATTTCCCCCTCGAGAACCACATAGCTCTTTATGTTATACATTTATTGAAAACTTTGGGAAGATGATGGCCTCATGTCGTTTTATGAGATGTATTTGAGGGTAAGGGGAGATCAAGCTATCCTAACCCGCCACTAGAGACCTCCCCTCCAATCAGCTGACTTAGTTGTGGGCAGGAAAACCAATTTTGTTTCGAAAAGAAACATGGTACTGGCATGTGTAATTGTGTATATATGATACATGTCTTAAAAGAGATGGTCTGTAAATATCAAGCTTTAAATGCTAATATAATTTTGTTTCCTGGATACCTCTAAGGCAATTGATCATGGCAAATCATTTATAAAGACATTTTGAGATTTTGCTATGTTTTTAAGTTTAATAAAGGTTTATTATACAGTAAAGTTAATCTATGGAGGAAAGATCTGGAATTTTTTTCATACAATTTTAAGGTTAAGTTTAATTGGTTGGTAGTGACACAATCTTATGGATCTAAAAATAATTTCTGCCATATATACTGTATGTACCTTAAAAGGCATATATATGGCACTATTAACTATATATATTTAATAATAAGGGTGTATTATAAACCATTGGGATTTTTGTATAATTAATGTATTATTATAGAATACATTGCATTATGTATTTGAATTGGTTTGATTCTTATTTTAAACATAAATAGTCGTGAGAGACTCGCATAGATTTCATTTATTCTGATGCCCTGTCATCTAAATTTACAACCTCACATTAGCCTAAGAGAAATTATTTCCTAAAGAAGTCAAGTGTGTTAACAGAGTAAAGTAATGCAATAAGTTATGTGATTAACTCAGTCTAAGGTTGGACTAAACGACAAACTATGGATGAAAGCAGATAACGTCTAGCCCCTATTTAAAGTGTACAAGATATAACAGATCTTGTGAAAATTTTGCCAAAGGATTTGGACCATATTACCGTTGTAGAAAGCTGGACCGAAAGAATTTTTATGTATGGCCATCTCAAAGTCTAGAATAAAATGCAGATAACGGTGAACTTACAGAGCATTTAGAACATTAAAATATGATAATAATTTATCATCCATATATTAAAAATATATATATTTTCACTCCAGTATGAAACAGTTGGACTGTCAAGAGCAAAAGTGGTGTGGAAAGTCATTGTTGAAGAGAATGAATAATAATAGTAATGCTGTGCTTGATTTGGATTTCCTGTCTGGCCAATGATTGGAGGGGAGGTCTCTGGTGGGGTTCAGGATAGCTTGATCTCTCTTTATCCTCAAATACATCTCATAAAACGGCATGGGGCCATCATCTTCCCAAAGTTTTCAGTAAATGTGTAACTCATAAACAACTCTTCAAATGCTTCAAATGCTTCTATAGTAAGCTCTTTTCTCAAGCTGGAAATAATTGATTTAGTATGGATGCTGTACTCAGTGAAAAATGTGTGTGTGTGTGTGTGTGTGTGTGTGTGTGTGAGAGAGAGAGACAGAGAGAGAGAGAGGGTAAATTTCTTGAGAATTTACGTGTATAATTAGGCCAGGCCAGCAATTTTTATTTTCCCTTATCAAGCTCCCCTACCCTCTTATCATCCCCCCAACCCTTTGAGAGATTAAAATTCTTGATCTTTTCTTCTTTTACCCTTTTTTCCCCTTTTCCCCTTTGACTCCTCACTTTTGCGCCACCCACTCGAATTAGTACAATTACAAATTATAAATTTTTAATTGAAAAAGTAATTTTCATTTGAAAATAAAGACGGTCATAGAACGGAAAAGATCCATTCTCTCTCGCTTCTTTGGCTACTGACTTTTGCGCCACCCTGTATTTATGTAATTTGTATCATTCTCAAAGCGTTCCAGTTCTCTCTCTTCAAGTGCGTCTATAGTAAGCTCTTTTATCAAGATGGAAATAATTGATTTAGTACGGATACTGTACTCAGTGAAAAAAATTTGTGTGTGTGTGTGTGTGTGAGGGCATTGACTCGTATCTGGGCATGTTTGTTGTTTACAATGACTTAAGTGTGCATATTTCGTATTCATTGTTGTCCGATATTGAACAGAGAAATAATAATAATAATAATAATAATAATAATAATAATAATAATAATAATAATTTATGTACGACGAGAGAGAGAGAGAGAAGAGAGAGAGAGAAAGAGAGAGAGAGGGAGAGAAGATAAATTTCTTGAGAATTTACGTGTATAATTAGGCCACGCCCACAATTTTTATTTTTCCCTTATCAAGCTCCTTCACCTTCTCATTATCCTCCTACCCCTTTGAGAGATTAAAATTCTTGATCCTTTCCTCTTTTACTCTTTTTTCCTCTTTACAACTCTACCATATATTTAAGTTATTGTGTCATCGTGTTGTCGGTGGCCCCTATAGTTCATACTATAACGTCACGCACATATTTATTTTCGAGTTTAGGTTTAATTGTTGTTTGTTTGATTTTATTAACTTTGAAATTTTTTGGTATTAAAATGGTGGTCGCTAAAGTTTATAGTAACGGTGGTCACTAAAGTTTATGGTAACGGTAGCTTCTAAAGTCCATAGTAACGGTGGTCGCTGAAATTCATAATGCAACGTCACGTTAGGTTAGGTTATTAGAGTCGATTACGCCCTTTGCCAAAATTTTCCGCCTTTGCCCTCTTCCCTCACTCTTACTCGATGCAAAAATACTACTAATACTCCCCGAGCATTTTTCACTATACAGGGTGTCCCGTAAGTCTGGACCCATAGGGAAAAATAATAAAATTACAAAATAGTCCAAAAATTTATTACATAATCTGTTCAAAGTGTCCGCCGTTGTGTCGCACACATAGTTGAAGACGCAATCTCCACTGCGACAGCACTTTCTGAATCACAGTCGCAGAAATTTCTTGACACGCCTCCACAATGCGTGCTTTAAGGTGGAAAATGTTCTGAAGTTTGACCTCGTACACTTTGGCTTTCAAGTGGCCCCACAAATAAAAATCATAATAAAAAATAATAAAAAATAATAATAATAAAATAATAATAACATAATAAAAAAATATATTATAAATCCCTATGGGTCCAGACTTACGGGACACCCTGTATAACAAATTTCTTCACCCAAAAATGTACTTTTCTTAGTTAGAAATTTAGTATTTTCCAACCTCAAAAAATTGTTTTTATAATTTTTTCACAGCCCGTTAAACGGAAAAGAGTCTAAGGTACGTTAGAAGCAGTATGAAGATCGAAAGGCAAACTATTACGAAATGATTGGAAACTAAAAGGAACCATTAAAACGTCTTTAAAATCCTCAGTAGAGGCGTTATTGCCATAAAAAAAAAATTCTAGCAGCACCAAGTGCTACATCTAAAAAATTGACTTAATTTAGGCTGAACAGAATTCAAAAATTTATTTTTTGGATATTCAAGTTATAAGCTCTAATAATAATAATAATAATAATAAACCTGAGTTTACTGTTTTCAGAAAAGCCACTCATTCTAACTTTTATGTCTACTGGCTTTCGTCTCATAGTTCTTTTACAAAGAACGGCATCCTTAATGGTATGTTTTTGAGAGCTTTTAGGATTTGGATGCTGCGTTCACTAATATTAAAGAATCTCTTACTAAATTAGGTTACGCCCATATTTTTCTGTCGGCAACTTGCTATTAGAGACAAGGTCACAAAGAGTTGTTTTATCCTTGTAATGTGTACTGTATATGTACAGTCCTGTTTTATTTGTGTGTGTGTGTGTGTGTGTGGTGCACTTTATGAGCTTCGCACCGGGCGCGAAAACGTCTTACTACGGCCCTGCTTATCACATTCGAATTCATCATGAATCATGCTTTATAGAAGCCTCATTAAATTTCAGCACGGAAACGAAAAATGAAGGAAATTTCATTCAGAACTCCGGCAACTTTTTTAATTCCATAACCAGAAATATAATTAATAATTCAAAACAATTTTAATACATAAGTAAACGCATTATAAAAAATTAAAATACTTTCCTTTCGCTGTGTTGCAGTAATCATAAATCAGCCGATTATTTCTATTAGTACTAGTATTATTAGTATTAGTTAAACAACAGTTACAACGAAAACTGTTTTCTGAATTTCTCACGTAAATGTATTGTTATCAGTTTTTAACTTTTGGCTGTTCACTTTTTACCTTAAGTTCTAATCTCAAAAGGATTATCGTCACCTCATTCTTGTACCTTAAAATGAGCCCTATGTAAAATACTCTGTATTTGTCATTTCCTATTTGAGCTCCTTTCGTGTATAACATTCTGATCAAATGTTTTCAATAATGATGAATTTGTATATATACAGTGGCACTCATAAGTATTCGTACAGAGAAATATTTCGGTTATATTTGGCCGTATCTTTTGTACCATGCATACGATAGTTATGAACAGTTTACCGTTCGTTTGAAACAAAAAAAAATTAGTTCAACTCCAACATATTGTAGACACCAATCAACCAGGTTGATTCCACTCCGGGATGGACGTTAGGCAGGAGGCAGGGAGTGCTGGAACTCCCGTTTCTCTTATACTGTCCTCTTTAGCTGATCTTTTCCGTGTCTCATCTACCCTGTGAGCAGTCCAACATGCTCTAAAACATATACTTCTCCGTCTGTTCCTCACTACACATACATGCACTACAGTGACTACACCATCTTTTCAAAATTTACAAAAAAAAAGTGGCATCGTTGAACCTTGGACACCCTGTTTTTGGCTCTCTCCTTCTTCTATGAAGGGATTACGTTTGCGGGTGCTCGCCCTTGGCCCCCCCTCCTTTCTACATAATATATGTAGTAATGCTTAGTTAAGAATATTAATTTCTGTTTAATTAAATAAGATAATGTTCAATGTAAATCATTTACTAATAATTATGAAATTACGAAAAAGTATGTTAGATTTAAATTGTTTAAAATGGGTAGAGATGGTAGTCCTGAGAGGGGCCCAAGAGAGCGGACTACCCTCAAGGAGTCAGTCTTGAGGCCGCGTACGCGTAAGGTTGACGAAATGTAACTAAGTTAATTAAGTGTGTGTCCTCTCCGACCTAAATTATTATAATAGAAATTTCATACTCGCATACCCCTAACTTAACTAAACCATTTTCGGAATCAATAAAATTCACAAGTGTTAAAAAGGAGTATTAATATACCCCCCTTCCCCTTTGTTTTGTAACGAACTTTGAGTCAGGTCTCGGCGCGCTACCATGATATTTATACGATACGGCAAAAAGAGTGTAGAGAAACAAAGTGATAAATGAAAGAAAGAGCCGATAGAGAATAAATAGAGATATAGTAAAGTAGAAAGAAGCTAAACAATGAGAGAAGTAATTAATAAAGCCGATCACTACATCTGGTGGCGAGCGGGTCTTACATATATTTTTGTGAGGCTTACCCACGTGATTTAGTATTTTGATTAAAATTCTTCAAAACCGGTATAATAACCAATAGCGTTAATGAATATTTTATTTCGATTATTAAAATATCTAAATGCAAAGTTGATCTCGTTTGCAGGCAAATTTCGAAATTCATTCCTTAAAATTTCATTGTAAATATAAATTCAAGATGGCGCTTCGCCTTCGCATCCTGATAGCGTCCCTGACAAACTTCGCGCCTAAAAATTTAATTTTTTTTTTTTCCTTTCTTTTCGTGGGAGTTCGTTGGATTCTGAAATGTTCCCTTTGTCCCATTTTTCATCGTCCAGTTCCGTTGCTTTTCGTTTGTCCGACTCAATATTGCGAGTCATTATTACGTTAAATTTCGTTCATTCGGTTGGAGAGGGCATAGTTTTGAAAATTATCGTGCTGCCTGAAGACTCAATTTTTCTTTTTTTTTCATCTCTTCCACTGTATGCCTGTTCAGCTTACCTTTTTATTTTTTGTTTAAAATTTTTGAAATTAGTAGTAATTGTGATATAAAAATAGCGATTAATATAGAAAAAAAATTTGTACGTAAGTAAATTGTTAGTTTAAATACACTGTGATACACATTTTATATGGTCCTTTCAAAATGTTTTAGCGAAAATTTGTACCGATTCAAAAACATTTCATGAACATGAGAAATTTTCTGGGTTTCATTAGCAGATTTTTGATTATATTTCGATTGCCTGTATATAATAATAGGATTATTTTGTTTATATAGATTTACGGGCTTTTTGCTTCGCTCGCTTCGCGCTATATAGGTTAAGTTACAGTTAATTGACAGTCGAAAGGTAATCTTAAACATATTAAATTTGTCAGATTATAAGTCGCCGTATAGGATTGTGTAAAATTTCAAAATAAGCAGAATTCGTTTAACTGAAATAGAGAAATGGTGTTGTGAAATTTTCTATAAGTTTTTTTTTATTTTTTAATACTCATTATTATATTATTATACTTACTTATTAACTTATACGTATTATTAGTTATATATATAATTATATATATTTATATACTCATAAACTTTGGTAGGTAAGCTGATTATCTTTTTTTCTCTCTCTGTTCCTTTCGTTCATTTCACGACAATTCCGACATATTTGGTAAAATGGCTATTGTATTGTAAAGAAGGATTTCTTGTAGGCCTATCGTAAAATATTGTTCGGAGATTAACCGTTATTACGGTATGTCTATTGAGTAGTAAATTCTTAGTTATTTAACAAAATTTTAATTGGTTTAACATAAATAAGCATAGGATTTTTCTTTAATAAGCACAAATGTTATGCATAAAATTCTAAATTGTTCTTTCCGCGCATAACATTGAATTTATTAAATATAGGCCTAAAAGTGCAGCAGTAAATTTTATTTTTATTTTGACGGCCAAGGTGAGTTACGGTACACATATTTACTAAATCTGGATATTATAATTTTTTTGAATTACAGAAATTTGTGTAGAAAATTATTTTCATATATTTTCTTTACGTTTTATAAATTCATTCAATAATCAATTTTATTGGTACAGGTAGGCCGATTTTTATTTTTCTTTCCAGTTCAATGACAATGGTAAATTTAGATTGTATTCTAAAAAGGATGTTTTAATTTGATATTTTAATTTGGGTATTAGAAATGAAAAATGTCTTTTTTTTTAGTTCGAGCGTTTGCATGGAAAATATTACGAAATTATGTTAGGATATAATGCAAGTTCATTCGGTTAGGGATATTTGTATAGAGGTTCGCTTACAAACAAAGCGACCGCTCTTAATTATGCAGTGTTGTTTTTGTTTACAGTGGATTGCGTGTATTTTTTTAGTGCATATGATCTATTCTTATTTAGTATAACTATGCAAATTTGTAGTTTCACTTGGAAACGATAAATTACTGAGATTTTTGTGATTTGCAAACCATACTGGGGTTTCTGTTGAAGGAGAGAGTTGTATCTCAGATGTAATTTGCGAATTGCGAGTTCAATTCATATGAAATTTGACGTTTCAAGTTGGAATTACTGTATTAAAATAATTTTTGGTAGTAATATTTAAATTTTTTTTTACTTTTTAATAACTGTTTAGAAAATTATTATTGTTTAAACCTTCAGTCGGAGTTAACTAATGCATTTGAAACATTGACTCAAGTGTACACTCGGAAATGGAGCCTTCGAGATAGCCAGTAACGTTTTTGTGGCGTCTTTGTGTGCTCCTCCTCAAAGCAAGAGGGTTCATGATTGTCAGAGAATGGATGACATGAAGTTTCTGGGGTTCATTTTTGTCTTTTGTATTTAGAGGTATTGAGGTGATTTCTGACGATAGTTTGAACAATAATAATTCTTAAATTATACTAACAGTTACTATGTATGGGCGCTTTTATATTTATACTGTACAATTTTGTTTAGCGTTTTATGACTTTTTTTATCTTCTCTGCTGTAACTGCCATAAGTGACCTTATTGGTAGCTAGATTTGATTAAAATTTTTGCGAAATTTTTGTGTATTTTTTTTTCTTTCCGTGAATTTGGCCAGAGCAAATGTGTAGTTAGTATTTCGAAGTGAACTGTCGAGAAAATTCGATAAATTAAAAATGAAATGATAAGCAGTACAGAAACGTTTCGAATAAACTTTTTTTTTCAAAATTGCAAAGGCTCGGTTTGGGAGTCAACCAAGTTGAATCCGAGTTCCATCAAGTGAGTTTAGTCGACCGGATAGGTGATCGATCACCAATGAGAGAGAGAGAAGAGAAACCAAATGGCGCATGGACTTGGCGCAGGATGGTTTCGGAAGAGAAGAGAAGAGACAGAAGAGAGGAACCGAATGCGCATGGACTTGGCGCAGGACAGTTTCGGAAGAGAAGAGAAATTTACGTGTGCAGGGTCTTGGCACACGAAAGTTTCGATCGAAGATGGTCTACTGGTATTTTTCGGGCAGTAGCTGGTCACGCTGCTCGAATGCTTCGCTAAATATGTGTCGCAGCATGCGGTAGACAAGCCACGCGAGCTTGAACGGGTGCCTACGACTGTACTGTCCATACAGACATACAGTAGGTTCGTTGGGAAACGGCCTACGGCGGAGTCATCGTTTGATTGTTGCCAGTAGAAGAGTCTTTCAGCTGGACGTAGGAAGAGCAGCGTTCACCGACAAAAGTGGAGATGAGACAAGGCGAGTTTCTTCATCGACTTCTAGAATTGCAAATTCCGTCCAATTCCAGCGCGTGGTCCCGCTTTCAGATATCTCCCCCCCTGATCCTTTTAGAATTGGACGTCTCTTGTTTTTTTTTTTCGCCATTGGAGAGAGAGCGGAACCATTATAGCGTGCTGCCCTGTTGCATGTTATTGATGCAATCCCTTGCATTCTAGCGAAGTGAGCAGGAGAGCTGCGATTGAAAATTGAAATCCGTTGTCAGCGTGCGGAGTGTCATCTAAACAACGTCCAGCAAATTAAGTACTGATTATTGTAATGAAATTATAAGTGAAAAGGGTGCGATTTTGCCCATAATTGTTGTGTTTTTCGTGAAGTAGTATGTGCGCTCTTGGTCAGTATTTTATGTAAACTTTTTCTTATATTTTTTCTATGCTGCCCTGATAGTAACTGTATAACTATACAAATAATGTTTCAAATGTAAAGCGATCGTTGATGAGAAATCGCGGGAATAGATTGTGAACTTGAGATTTGTGTGGCCACTGTAAGAAAATTTTCCGTTATTTTTTTTGACATGTATAGATTAGTTACAGGTTGTAATTTAATTATTAGAGTGAAATGTTATTTTATGCAAATGTGAAAATTATAAAGTTTTCGGTTTTTATAATATGATACAATATATGTGGAATTTGTCATCCTAATTATTTCTTGTCTATCTCTCTGAATTGTTAAAGAAAAAAAAAAAAAAAAATTGCAAAATATGTAAGTTTGTTGAATAAATTTATTGACATTGTTAAACGATATTAATAAGTTTTACTAATGGAAAAACTTATTTTCAAGGGGGTGATGCGAGTGTAGTAATGCTTAGTTAAGAATATTAATTTCTGTTTAATTAAATAAGATAATGTTTAATGTAAATCATTTACTAATAAATTACGAAAAGTATGTTAGATTTAAATTGTTTAAATGGGTAGAGATGGTAGTCCTGAGAGGGGCCCAAGAGAGCGGACTACCCTCAAGGAGTCAGTCTTGAGGCAACGCGTACGCGTAAGATTGACGATGTAACTAAAGTTTTGTGTGTGTCCTCTCCGACCTAAATTATTATAATAGAAATTTCATACTCGCATACCCCTAACTTAACTAAACTATTTTCGGAATCAATAAAACGTTCACAAGTGTTAAAAAGAGTATTAATATACCCCCTTCCCCCTTTGTTTTGTAACGAACTTTCAGTCAGGTCTAGGCGCGCTACCATGATATTTATACGATACGGCAAAAAGAGTGTAGAGAAACAAAGTGATAAATGAAAGAAATAGCCGATAGAGAATAAATAGAGATATAGTAAAATAGAAAGCGTAAATAAAGAGAGAAAGTAAATAATAAGGGTAATCACTATATATATATATATATATATATATATATATATATATATATATATATATATATATATATAATGCAAAACATCAAAGAATTCGAGGAAAATAAAAAAGTTAAAATGCAGAAGTTTTTGTACATTTATTTACAACATTATTTAATACTTCGTGTGTCCACCTTAGGCTTGAAGAAGTTAAAATCTTCTAGTGAAAATCCAAATAGAATGAGGACAGGTTCAGAATTCACTTTGAAATTGAATTTACTTTAAAAAATATGGGCAAAAACTGTAAAAGTTAGTGCCCAGTCTCGTAAAGGTCTTCCTCCTCTAAACCGAAGTGGAAAGTTTACTGTTAAATCAAGATATTTTAACATCCAGAAGGGTTAAATTTACAAAAGAGACCGAAACAAATAACTCTATTTGGTTTTTCACCATGAGATAGAATACTTCTGTAAAGATTACTTCTATAAAAACGGTTATTCCATTTCTGTTTTACAACCAAGTTTCTGGCTTTGTCTTCTCCATTTATTGACCTAAACTCCCTACAGTTATCATCCCCAAAGATATAAGATACGTTTGTCTTCCGCAGTTGGGATAATTGAGGGGTCGCGCGTCTTACGGTACCTAAGCGCCGCCACAGGCGAAAACGTATTTTTGATGGATATCACTATTTTCACCCTTCCTCTATCGCGTGGTTTGGGTTATAATGACCTTACGACACTAGAAATATGGTTGAAAACCTTATGAAGCGAACTACTTTTTTCACCTCTATCGCCAGCCAAAAGTTCACCCAAAGTTCGGCATAATAAGCAAATCAAAAAAATTTAAAAAAATATATATATAAAATATAAAATATGAAAATCTATTCCAAAAACTCATCAACATCTTCATTAGCATACTTAGAACTCTAATTTAGCCAAAAATGAACGTTCTAGCTCAATTAATAACAGAGATATTATTGCGAGAATATTGCTGAACTTTGGAGGCGATTTCTGGCGAATTTTAATTTTGGCGCTTAGGTACTTTAAGATGCAGGACCCCTCATATCTTAGTATGTCGTTTAACTCTTAAACCCAACCAGGGGTACTGGTGTACCCCAAGTACCCCGGGTATTGCTAGCGTAACCTTTATAATGGGTAGGGATGAAGGGTTAAAAGACAACCCATGCATATTCTTCGTCAAAGTTTCCCTCCCTTAGAATTTAAGCTAATATTAAAAAAATCCGTTTACACTAGGTTGTCTCTTCCATCTGAAAGATTATATTCCTCCGTAAAGGCGGTCTGATGTTGTTTACAAGTTTACTTGTCCTTGCTGTGAGCGAAGAACATATATTGGCTCTTCCACCAGACTGCTAAAGGTGAGACTCTGCTCCCATAAAGGAATCAGCCACAGGACCGAGATGTCTCTGACTGAGAAGGAAACTTCACTGATACGAGATCATACTATTCATTGCCGTCACAATATTAGTTTTAATGATTTTATTTTTAGCCGCTCATTCCTACCCCTTTCGACCTTAGAATTTTAGAATCCCTCAATATAAAAAACCTCAACTCATACTCAATTATGATTCCTCAGCCGTTCTACTCCCCATATACCAATAATTATAATTTTTTTAATTTCTACGTTTGGTTCATTTCTCATGATGTTGGAGCTCAGATAAGGTGAGTTGAATGTGTGTAAATTAACTGTTACAGTAATTAAAGTTTAAAATTTTTTTAATTCTATGTAATGTTTTCAAAGATCTTATTTGTTTAATTGTATTTTATTATAATTTTAGCTTTGAATTTTAATACCCTGTTCGAGTGCGTGTCGAGTGATTTTGAAAAAAGAAAAAGGGGAGAGAGAGACTGCCCTTCCACACTTAAGCAGAATTCTCTTTGGTTCATACTCGATTAGGTCTATAAACTCGTATTGAGAGGGCCACCTGGCTCACCTGACAGCGAACACCTGACCTTTCATTTAAGCAGTCTTGAATTCACCCAGTCACAATAGTGAACGAACGTAAGATAAACGTGTTAGATTTAATTCTTTTCGGAACCTCTTAAACATTTTTTTTGGGGGTTCTACTCTAGCCCTTCTTAAAAACAATCTCGAACCACAAACTGTAATTAAAGCTCTTATCGAAAGGTTCTAACCTATACTCAAATAACGACTTAAAGCACTGACCTGGGAACTGATGTATTAAATTTTAATGCACACATCCAAGTGTGTTTTTTCTCCTTCTTTTCTTATGGAGAGTTAGGCCTAAATCGCGACCTCTTAGTTGTTTTTTTACTCTTCCCTTACGCGTCATGCGAATTGGAGAACAGTGATTCCCCCCCCCCCGGCTTCTTTTTGGGCACACTCCATTCCGATAAGTTCTTTCTTCCTTAAAAAATGGTATACCCATAATATTATTGTAGATGATGCTTGCAAAATATGTAATTTTCCTTTTCCTTAAAAAATTTACGGAGGCCTATAATCAGTCTTAAATAAGGTAAAAACACGAGTCATGGAGTCATATTTTGGAAATTCCGTTTCTCTTGTATTGTCCGTCTATACTTCTATTATTTTAAGATTCTCTTATACCAAAATGAAATTAAACTATGATTTGCATTCCCTCATATAACGTTTACAGTATCATTTATCGCTTCCACCCAAAATTCTAATTACCGTACATTCATTTGTTCAGTTACTTTTCGGTTTTGAATAATCGATTTTAAAAAATGTGATCAAAGAAGGTATGGGGATATTCATGAATGCCTTCAAGTGTGCCCCTTTATTAAGAGATGGAAGTGAGTTTAAAGGTTAAACTCGGAGGATAGAAATCCACTGGTGACAGCAGAATCGCCCCTAATGCCTACAGAGAAGACTACGTTCTTGAGGGGAAACGAAGTGGCTTACAATAAAACCCACTTATTTCATTTCTTATTACCAATTAACTAATTGTGATGAATGTCATATATTTTCATCACATATTATTTAATTTAAATGAGGTCATTGGTCGACCTAGTTTTGAACTTCCTTTATCTGTAGTAGTTCTTTTTATCAACAGGTAATAAGGACAATACCCGTTGAATTGTTCCCGTGCCGCGTACTGTAAGTTGCTCAGCCCAATCTTCGACGATAGACCAACCCGAAGCACGTGAGGTCCACCCTGCTGACGACGCACGACGCGGCCGTCACCAAATCCTAACGGAATGGACGCGCAGCTCCAAAGACAATTTCATAAGATGACTCCCTGCAAAATTAGCTCTTTTTTTGTATGGACGGAGCCCGACGACGACCCCGTCCCCACCGATACAGTTCCGAGGAATGCCCTCGAAGGCATTATCCTTCTGCGAAGAAGAAACAAAAGGAATGTCTTCGACTCCCTTTTTGCAGAAATAAAAGGAATGCCTTCAAAAATTCCCCCTGCAGCGTGCATTGACTTATTCTGGCGGCGCATCATTACATCGACGTCTCTTCCCCACCCCCCAGGATGCCTTCGAAGGTATCATCCTTCGGAGAAGAAACAAAGAGAATGTCTTCAATTCCTGTTGTATTGTGAAGCAGAAGTAAAGAGAATGCCTTCAAACAATCCCTGCCCCCACCCACATCGTACAATGACTCAAACTGGCGCGCCATTGCCAAGAAGCGCGAACGTTTCGGAATCACCTCAACACCTAGCCAGATTTCAACTCCGTCATAATCCAGACGAACAATTTCCGCACACACCCTTCATCTATGAGTATTCCGTAATGAAAATACATCGACATACAAGCGCCATCCTCCTCCTTTCCCACAGACCTCGACCGGGCCATCTGTTACTATGGCGACGCCTGTAACACCTCGCTCTACAAGACGCGTTCGCTTCTCTCCACCGGGAAAGGCTCGAGGTCCCCGATATCCTGGACGTAGCGAGATGTAACGACGAGGGACACGTAATGGTGATTCAGTGCGTGTGTATTAATTAACTCGAGCTTCCATCGGAACCAATGTCCGTGCGTATTTTATCGCGGTCTATCTTTATGTGTTTTGTTTCTGTTCTGATAATTTTTCTTATATTTGTTACGATACGAGTTCAGAAAGTGACATTTCGAATTTGCACTACCAGAAAACGAAGAAAAAGTGACATTCAAATTTTACCATCTGAAATCACGGTGGTATTGAATTACATTCGAAGTAACCGAGTCACAAATAGAAGAGTCATTTAATTAATACACACTGTTTTATCATGTAACTTCTAACATGTGTATTTCCCTTCCTCATTATTATTCTCAGTTTTAATTTGTCCTCGAACTGTGCTTTTATTTTATTTGCTTTGTCTTCATTTTCTTACTCCATTAAAGTATCTTAATTTGCAGTTTTGTGCTTTTTTCGTCAAAACCCCTCAAGCAAGTTTAAATATGACGTCATTTATGTTTACCATTTCATTTTATTTTTTTCTCATTTAATTATTTAGTTTTGTTTGCAACTGCCTGAACGTAAATTAGTCCAATGCGTTATGCCTTACGTAGTATCTTATATACGTATACTCTTTGTGAGTTTTAAAATACTATTTCATATGCCTTACAGCCCGAAAATGCATATTTCCAAATTAGTGACGATCGAAAATTATCTCTTTTACTTCGTCATTCGCTTGATTCTTCCTCCATTCCACAGCAATTTAGTCATTCCTAATTCATTTACTTATGATTTAAAGCGATTGTAATTTAATTGTTTATTTCTGATTCATTTATTTTATGATTTGTTTAAGCGATTCATTAAAATAAGTTGTCTCGTCCCATAATTAGTTTTCATGCAATAAGTTATAATGTTATAATGTTTCAGACCAACAAAGACCCTGGGATCCACTCATGGCTGGTTCATATATGACACTCTCACTTTCTTTTTTCATTTTCTTTCTTTTTTAAAGGGTACAGAATGTGCATAGACACGCCTATAAGCTTCCCTTGATGCCCGGAGCCATAGGTATGAGGTACCTGAGCGCTCGGAGTCTGGCAGGCGGCCAGAGAGGACGTGTAAAAGGAAGGTTGCTGACATTGGGACGAGACAATTGTAAAGAGCAGGTATCTCAATCGTTAATTTGGTAAATCGAAGGACATTATCGCAGGGGTGGCGGAACCTATTGCGCGCTGGCGCGCCGCGCACCCCTTAACTGAACAAGGGGGTGCGGCGCATCCCCTTGCTCAGTTAATATTTTCGGCGACTTATGGTTTATATTTATATATGTATCAGTCTGTTTCTAAATCCAACGACCGTATGTTCGCAAAAACATTGACAACGCGTACCAACCACGTGTGGCCGTGAAATTAGCCAATAGCGGTGCGGTTTTACAACTACGTCATTGGGCGTTTGAATCACTCGTCGGTGTAAATTGCCCGTGAAATGGTGCCGACAACCAGCCATCAGTATCAATCGACTACGGAATACTATCGACTTGAATTCAATGAAGTGGTGGACCGTCTACTGACTCATTTAAAAACACGGTTCGCCGACAGTGCATGCCTGATTGCGAGCCACATCGAAAGAGTACTACTGAACTCAGTGAACGGCAAAAACTCTGTTATACCTGAAGAATTGCGAATTTACGAAGGAGATATAAACTTCGAGAAACTGGCATATCAACTGAAAATGCTTCCTGACATGAAGAAAGAAATGGCTGCTAATAAGAGTCGCAGACACGTGAAGGACGTGTTGGAGATTGTTTCCAACACACCAATACTGTTCAGTGAAGTATGTACATTGATTCGTTTGTTTTACGCAATCCGGTGACAACAGCTACATCTGAACGAACGTTCAGTGCTCTACGTCGACTTAAAACATACTTACGCTCTACTATGGGTCAGGCACGACTGAATAATGTGGCACTAGCACACATCCACAAGGATATGTTAGATCGGATTGATCTGAAACTAGCGGCAGAAAGATTTGTCACTGCCAACGAGCGCAGACTGCTATATTTTGGAAAATATACTTAGCTCTCTACTAGTTATTGTTCGTCTCTGAATCTTAAACCCACGTAATATATATGTGTGTGTGTGTGTGTGTGTATATTTTCGCTCTCTCTTTCTCTCTCTCGCTATATATTTTTGTATTTATCTGTCTCTGTCATTATACTTTCCAACTAGTTATAACATCTTAATATCTGATATATATATGCTATATAAGACTTATTTGATATAATAAAATATGCTATATAGTTGTCTTTTATTTGACAAATTGCTTAAAACAATGCATTTGACATTACAAGTTTAAAAAAATTCGGGGCCCATCAATGGCGCACCCCCTTAAGTCATGTGGTTCCGCCGCCTCTGCATTATCGTGCGGGCAGGCATATTTTATTTCTAAAGGGACAGGACTGTCAGAGACTTACAGTGGACTTAGTGAATAAATTATAAAATTAAAACCGTGTTCATTTTTGCATTCTGCCATAGCTGGCTATGTATGCACACACACAAACACACACACACACACACAACACACTATATATATATATATATATATATATATATATATATATATATATATACAAGGGCGTCCCATAAGTCCGGCATCATAGAAAAAATAATAAAAAAAGGCAAAACAAAGCTTTTATTTACAGAACGTGCTCAATATGTCTACCATTGTTTTCAATACACAAATTCAGACGTGATACCCAGTCAGCAAGCACAAGGTGAATGATGTCAGGAGTAATGGTGTTACGTGCCCCAATAATGCGCTGCCGCAAATGTTCAACACTCCTAATTTTCTCTGCGTATACCAGCACTTTCAAGTGACCCCAGAGATAAAAATCTAGTGGCGTGAGATCCGGGCTTCTAGCTGGCCATTCCACAGGCCCTCGACGTCCTATCCAATGACCAGGGAATTGTTGGTACAGGTATTCCCTTACTTGGGTGCTGTAATGTGCAGGAGCGCCGTCTTGCTGGAACCATGTTGGGAAATTTCCTTCTTCGTTCAAGACACTGGGAAATGCTTCTTCCTTGAGCATACGTAGGTAGGTGCCTCCAGTGACATGTTCATCGAAAAAGAGGGGGCCTATGATGCGATCCTTCCAAATGCCACACCATACCATCACCCGAGATGCACCTTGTTCCTTTGAAGAGGTATACCAGTGAGGGTTGTTTTGAGACCAGTAGCGGGTGTTCTGTCGATTTACCTCACCATTTCCATAAAAAACAGCCTCCTCACTGAACAGAATGGTGGAAGGGAAATTGGCATCCCGAGCATAAGAAAAATATGAATTATGGTTTGTAGAAATAGAAAAATATGAATTTCGCCTATGATGCCGGACTTATGGGACACCCTGTATATATAGTGTAATGAAAATGAAATGGCATAAATCTATAGATCAAATTATAATGCTGGAAACGGAAAAAACGGAGATTCACGGATTATAAACTTTAAATTCAATCGAAGGTTTGCTCAAACCCACACGCAGAAATTTATTTATTTATTTATTTATTTATTTATTTACCGTTCTATTTTTACTTTTACAAAAGGATTATTCAAATGTATGTAACGAAACAAATAAAAATGAACACGGGGTTCATCCTCAGTTTAGAAGAGGGGTTTTCATATGAGATTTTTCAGGGGTACACAGTGAGCTCACAAAATGTTTTTTTCTCATTTTTGTTTTCTTTCGTAAATGTATTTTTCGAAACACTTCAATAATGCAAGTTATTATATATATATATTATATATATATATATATATATATATATATATATATATATATATAATATATATATATATATATCGTGGCCGGACAGATGACCGACGGACATTTGGCCGATGGACATTTCACCGACGGACATTTGACCGAACGGACATTGAGCCGACGGCTGTTTCGCCGAAAGGACGATTCGCCGAACGGACAATTCGCCGAACTGACGATTCGCCGAACGGACGATTCGCCGAACGGACTGTCATTAATAAAAAAAACAAATATAATTTAAATACGAAAATTAGTTGTTAACTTTTATAATTTAAGTCTTGCGTTTGTGCCTTTATAGTTTAAGCTATTTTGAAACGTTTGTTGCCTTTTTTAAATCTTAGTAACTTATGTCTTAGGTTTTCGCACTTAAAATTGCAGTCATCCTGGAACTTTTACATTGTTCACTGTTCAGTAACCCACAATGCCTCTTCAATTTATTGATTCAGAGAAAGGCCATAAAAAGTTAGTACACCCTTGACGATTGGTTAGGTTAAGTCATGATATTTTCGTTAGTTTACTGTTAAAACATACGAAAATATCACGACTTAACCTAACCAATCGTCATTTTTTTATAATATTAGTAATAGTTTCTCTAGACAAATTGTATCTGTAGACAAATTATTGTAATTAAATTGTATCTGTAGACTTTTTATGGCCTTTCTCTGAATCAATAAATTGAAGAGGCATTGTGGGTTACTGAACAGTGAACAATGTAAAAGTTCCAGGATGACTGCAATTTTAAGTGCGAAAACCTAAGACATAAGTTACTAAGATTTAAAAAAGGCAACAAACGAACAAACGTTTCAGAATAGCTTAAACTATAAAGGCACAAACGCAAGACTTAAATTATAAAAGTTAACAACTAATTTTCGTATTTAAATTATATTTGTTTTTTTTTATTAATGACAGTCCGTTCGGCGAATCGTCCGTTCGGCGAATCGTCCGTTCGGCGAATCGTCCGTTCGGCGAATTGTCCGTTCGGCGAAACAGCCATCGGCTCAATGTCCGTTCGGTCAAATATCCGTCGGTGAAATGTCCATCGGCCAAATGTCCGTCGGTCATCTGTCCGGCCACGATATATATATATTATAAACATTTTATATAGTATTATCGATATAAATTTATTTAAAAAAGGTATCTATGTTTTTACGTCAAGCGTCTATAACTGTCAATTTAACATAATTTAATATTTTAACAAAATAATTCAATAACATTTAATAATAACCTTTTAATAACATGTGTGTGTATTTTGTCATAGAAATATTAATGACAGTCCATTCGGCAAAATGTCTGTCGGCAAAACGTCCGTCGGCGAATCGACCGGGTACCTATATATATATATATATATATATATATATATATATATATATATATATATTATATATATTGGCTACTTTTCAAAGGGTATGCGTTGGAGACAAGGTTGAAAACTCCTGGTTTAGGAACAAAGCAGTTGCAGGACGTATTACAAGGCCAAACTCCTATATTAAATTGCGCAACTAAAACTTAATATTACAAACTTATACAACTGTTAGTTCACTGCTGCCTCGTACGTTCGAAACAATTTAATGTATATGTACTTTGTATACTTTGAAACCATGCACTGTACGGAATACTTTTCACTGATTAATTTACATCTGCAGAAATCAATTTTACACGAATTTATAAGATTGAACCATTTCATGAAAAGAAGGAAATACTTTTTGGTTTATCTACAGTAACTGCCGAGGAAAACTATCGGGTCCTTTCGGTTTGGCGGACTGCTACAAATTTTTAAAAAACTTAACAAATCAATTAGTACAATCAACAAGGCCGGCAAGAGCTGCCACGGGCCCCGGGGAAGGATTGGTATATGGGCCCCCCCCCCTGTTTACTTGTTTACTCAGTATTTTATTATGAATGTTTTTTGTGCACATAACATGCAAACTGATTATATGTCCAAGTCACTATTCAAAACATACAGTATAATAATCGGTGCTACTGTAGTATGCGGTCTACCGACGATTCAGTGGTTCATCTTTTAATTATAGCTTCTTATCTTGTTTACTAATTGCTTGTTTACATCCCAATGTCAATCGCCCTTGACGATTGGTTAGGTTTAATCATGGTATTTTCTTTAGTTTTGACGAAAATATCATGACTAAACCTAACCAATCGTCGGTAGACCGCATACTACAGTAGCACCTGATAATCTCTATAAAATGTATGTTCATTAATTATATTTCCTCTGTTATTTAATCAATTGCTTTATTAATATTTTTAGATTTTATCCCCCCATCTTTCCGAGCCCCCTAGAGGTCCGGTCCCCGGGGATTTAACCCGGCTTCCCCGCCCTCTCGGCGGCCCTGACAATCAACAGAGGCAACCTACGGGAAAATTATTGAATGCCCGGTTAAATGAATACCCGATTAGGTCAACTGTACACTCTTGACGATTGGTTAGGTTAAGTCGTGATATTTTCGTGTTTTAACTAAATAAAAAAGCGGGTTTTTTTTTGGTTTTCTTCAGACCGTCAAACCGAAATGATCCAGACTACCTTACAGTATAAGAAATAACTGTCCTTTTTTTCTATATTGTATAATAATATATTAATTATATGCTGTACATATACGACTGTCTTAAATTTTTGCCTTTATTACATACATAAATGTCGATGCTAAAGGGGAAATTACTTTTAAAATGGTCGTTGTAATATGCAAAATATTTTAAGATTATTTTGTATAACGTTGTAATGAATAATAATATTGAAATAATGTCTTCTTGGGATCACCTGAAGATCAGGGCCCCCCAGCCTCAATTACCAAATGATATCTTCGTTAAAACTAACGAAAATATCACGACTTAACCTAACCGATCGTCAAGGGCATACAGTTGACTTAACCGGGCATTCAATTTAATTTATTATTATATTTGGTACTGTAAAGCAAAAAACAAGAATACATGGGAGCCCTGATCTTCAGGTGATCCTCTTCTTGTATACGAAATCAATTTTCAAAGGGAATAAATTTACTTTTCATCTGAAATTAAAATAAATTGCCTGAATTATTTGAGCCAATAAAAAAGGAATAAAAAAGTTACAGTACTCTTAAATGAAAACTAAATAAAGGCGTTTCGACTGTCAGTTTTTAAACATTCCATCTTGGATTAACATTCAAAACATACGCTGATAGGTTGTCATCTATCCCGTATTTCAGGGAAAAGTTTCATAATTTACAAACGTGTCCTGCGTCCTGAATAAGAAAAAATATAATAAAGTCTAAAATGAAACAACTTATTTTCGAGAAGACCATAACATCGACACCCTATAAAACTAACTTAACCTAGTTTAATCTAACCTAACTTAATCTATGCTAACCCATAATATACTTGTCGATAGAATGACAAGTCGATTAGATGTTATTAGCCGGGATTTTCGTTGGCACTCGAGACTGAACTTCATATATGTGAGAAATCCATATATGATAAAAAGAGTTTCTTGATTTGGGAATGGTTAATATTTTCTAACCTAACTTAACCTAACCTAAACAAACCTAACTTAACCTAACCAATCGTAACCTAATCTAAGTTAACCTAACCCGGACCAAAGTGGGAAAGTCGTGGATGAGATTCAAAATGGAGTGAATTAGGAATAAACCCCGATTTGAAAATGTCTCGTTTGAAATTCCCATTTTCGGCTTTCTTATTCTTAGGCGCGGAATGAAATGGGAATGACGCTGAGTGGAAGTAAACCAAGGAATATACAAAAAAAAAGTAAGTTTGGTATTCATTATTTCTGGTTTAGTTTTGGGTGCATTTGTAATTATATAATTTTTCAGGTTTGTTTCTAATGATACAAGTAAGCTCAATAAAAATATTTGGCTCCATTTTAGTTTCTGCATATAAAAATTGATAATGTTTTAAATAATAATATATTGGTTATGCTATAAAACACTGGAGGAAGTTTCGTTTTAAAGCAAATGTCTCTCCTATTTTGGGCGAATTTTCGTTATTTTTGTAGATATGTATTGCTAATTTTCAACTTCGTCAAATACAATTAATCTGGGTGTAAAGTATTCTTCTGATTATTATAATAGTCCTTGGCCTAGGTAGGGTTAGCGTTCACCCTTCCCATAAATTTCTGGCACGTGTGGTTTTAAATTCCTAGGAGGTTTTAAAAGAAAATATATTAACTTTGGGCTCCAATGCCTTTTTGGACCGATATTTGAAGATACTCCATGCCGCGCAAGTATTCTCATTTAGCGGTTAATTCTTCATCTACAACACTTCCATTTTCCATTAAATAGTAACTTTCTCGTAGTATTCCTTTGTATTTTTTCTCGTGGAATTCATTTCTGACCTTGAAATTATGGACATTTCTATATTTAATGAGCTTATTAACCCGATTTGCATAAAGTAGGTTAAATTTCTCAAAATTTCCATTAGAAACGTGTTTTTTCTTTTTATTTTAGATTACTTTCTTTGTTTTACAGGAGTTTTGCATTCCTTAAAATACCGTGAAGAATAAAAAAAGACAGCCACTGATTATTTTGTAATGCAGCATCTGCCTGGACCAATATTTGAAAATAGTGTTTCAGGTCGACCCTAGAAATATGGAAATTGGCGGAATTTGTAGCAAGTAGGTTCTACCAAATACAAACTAAAAATTCCGCCAATTTCCATATTTCTAGGGTCGACCTGAAACACCCTGTATATTAAATCATGTGAAGTAGTATAGCCGCAAAAGGGGAGAGTGCAAGAATGTTGCAGGTTATTATGTAATGTTGCAAATGGGGTGGGGTTGTTGCAAAGGGGGAGGGGGTTGTTGCAAAGGGGGGTGGGGGTGGGGGTTGCAAAAAAAAGGAAAAAAAGAAAGAAAAAAAGAGTACTGGCCTTTGTTGCCAACCTAGGTTGCAAGGGGCATGCAACTTGGAGGCCTCCCCCAAGCTATTCCCCCCAAAGGACCAGAGAGAAAGGAGGAGAGGTGTTCACCTGGCAGGAGCCAAGTGCACACTAAGACTTCAGCCGAGTAGGCGTTGTTTTATAGGCTCCTAATCAGCCAGAATCAGCCAGTTGGCTGAGCCAAGGGACAGGTACACATGCAGGAGGTACACACACACATACGCACACATGCAGGAGGTACACATGCAGTAGGTACACATGCAGGAGAGAGAGAGAGATACCTGAAGGAAGGAGATACCTGAAGGAGAGAGAGAGAGAGTAGTTGCCTTTGATAGCAAGGCATATTATTTTCGTTTTCCTAACCTAAGAGGCCACTAAGGGGTTTACCAAAGGGCCAGAAAGAGAAGGGCCAGAAAGAGAAGGACCAGAGGTCCTTGCTCGGCTGGAGCCGAGCTGGGAATGAGTCTTTCACCAACTTCGCGGTCTTTTATAAGCCTCTATTCTGG